>JAAOOA010001410.1:0-125456 GCA_012861695.1 Trematomus loennbergii
CGCCAGCCGTCATGTGTCCTCAATCAGGGCGTCAGGTGTCCCCAATCAGGGCGTCACAAGCAGAGGAGAAACATTAAAGGGCCATTCACACCACAGAGACAACAAGGCAGGGGTCGTCACAATACCTTTGGATGGAATATTTGTGTTTTCTTTTCTGTACAAGAAAATACAACATGTAATTCGAGTGAGTGTTTATTGAACAAAAACTTCATTCTAATAGTTAGGTTTAATCTTTCTAGCATATTACATGTGCTGTTTTGAGGGCATTGCGCGATGAGTGCTCTCATCATAGATGTCCAATGCTGGACGATTCTCACTCAACGATCGCCATCTTAGCTGCATCACGGAAGTTACGCAACAACCGAGGATTTATGTTTCTTTAGTAAACGGCCTCGTGTTACCACAAACAATCGTCTCTAGTAGGGCTGCACGATATTGGAAAAAACTGACATTGCGATATTTTTCTTCCCCTGCGATATGAAAAAATACAGGAATTGAAGAAAAGACAGTTTTCTTTGTCTGCAAACCATCCTTTCTTGAACTTTAAAGCTATAAAATTGGTATTTTTTTAACGATATTTAACCGGATTATCCTGCTGTGACCTGATCAAGAATGATTGTGATTGGTGGTTTGCTGTGCATGCAGAGCCTGAATGTCACTCCCTCAAGTGCCCCTGACATGAGAGCGTGAGTTTTCCTTTTGTAGCAAGCAGCAAAATAATTGTAACATGACGTGTTTGAGTTCATTTGCCTACTTAATATCGTCCTAAAAAAAAAAAGCCCTAGTCTCTAGCTACGTTGCTAGCTATCGTGTAGGGCAGTATCTGGACTTGGACAAAGCATTGGTTTTACAGTCTTGTCAGCCATGAGCAAGGATGTGACTTTATCCATAATCATAGCTATGTGTTAACATTGTCTTTATTTACAGGAGCGTGCATAAGTGGAAATAAGGCGAAGGTAAACTCATTTATTTTCTGTTTAAATCAAAACATTCAGGTAGCAGCAGATTTGAAAATGTCTCTCTTTGCAGGTTCAAAGCCTCTGAGAACAGCAGTGATGGCTCAGGTCAGTGTCTCTGTCCACTCATTAAAAGCTGGTTGTGTGTGTCTTCATGTGTGTGTTCTAACTGTGTCTTCTGGCGCTTTTCCACTGCAGCACGCCCCGCTTTTTTTGCTTTTCCACTCAGGGCTACTTTTTCACCTTTTTTCTGGCCCTCCAAAATTGAGGTTCTTACCGGGCCAACAACCGGGCTGAATATGCTAAACTAGTGACGGCAAGGGGGCTACCACGACAACAACATGAACATATTTGACCGTGATTTAATTGTAATACACAGTGAAATCGCACTCAACGAGTGAAACTGGACAGTAAGAATCACCTCACAATGGATTAAGGATCGTATATTAATATATATCATAGTGTTAACGTCCGAGGTGTTAAGGCTTCAAGAATACTTCTGTGTAACAAACTCAGGAACTTAGTACTTTTTGGAGCGTCACAGATGCCTCCGTTTATTTACGTCGAGTCACACCACTCTAGCACCCACTGCGCATGCTCACAACACATGACCTCTCAACCCAATGCTTACATGCGTCCCCCCTTACTGAAAGAAATGTCCCCATTTCCACACACATGGTGAGAACACAACAAAACATAAAAAAACAATACAACCACGAAAAACCCAAAAACATAACAAACCACACACTTCCCCGCAGAATAATACATGCAGGCATGACGTACATTCGAAAAAAAAATCTTTGAATAAAAACAATGACAAACAAAACACATCCACAGCCCAAATAAAACATCAAACTAGGTATGACATAACCTATTCCCCTGTCCTGCACACTCGAAACATGAAAAAAACAATTATGCAGCATAGAATACACAGGAGAAAATAATCACACAAGCACGTAACACCAGTCATTCAGCCCATAACAAAGTCCAAAAATCGGACAGGAGGCCGCGCTAACCTCCCAGCCCGGGACACCGTCGGTGCGGCTTGTTCGAGCTCAGGGGAATCACCAGCCCCAGAACCCGGCCCAAGATCACAGCCACTTTCCCCATCGGAAAACCTCAAGCGTCCAGAGCTCTGTGGGGAGACTGCATCTTGCAACGGAAGAGGCTGAGAAAGGTAAGAGAGACCTTGATGGTCCCTCCAAGGGAAAGGCTACCGGCAGGTTGTATCGCCGTAGTCTGTCGTAATGGACAGTTTGGAGAGAGGCTTCATCCCCAAACGGGCTACTTAGTTGGTACGTGACCCCCACTTCATCACCCCTATCCATTCGCCTCTGCACCAGATAAGGCCCCTTCCAGTGGGGAGCCAGCTTACGGCGGCTCTCAGTGGGATCATTTAACCACACCAAATCCCCGACTTCATACGGGTCGTGCCTCACTCTGGCGTCATAGTACGACTTCTGTTTGCTGCTTGCAGCAAAATTGTTATCCCTTGTCTGATCAAACGCCGTGTCCAAGCGTCTGAGAAGGGAACCAGCAAAGTCTTCCCGGGGACCCTGCACCAGATCATCCCGCTTTGGACCCAGTAAAACATCCACAGGAGTCCTGGCCTCCCTGCCATGCGTGAGAAAATACGGCGTGAAGCCTGTGCTGGAATGTACACTGGTATTGTACGCAAATGCGACCTGTGACAGAAAAGAGTCCCACTCCCCCTCACATGATAGAAGAGATTTCGCCAACTGATCGATAAGTGTCCTATTAAACCTCTCTACCATGCCATCAGACTTCGGATTGTAAGGCGTGGTGTGCGTCTTCTTCACACCTAACACGCCGCACAAATGCCTCACAACATCTGATTCGAACTGTCTGCCCATATCAGTGTGCAGAGTTTCCATTACCCCATGCTCCAAGATGTAGTTCTGGAAGAGACACTCCGCGACCGTCGGGGCTTTTTGATCGGGGATGGCATACAGATTTACAAATTTTGTGAAATAGTCCTCAACAACCAACACATACCGGTTGCCTTTTGATGTGACCGGCAACTCCAGTATGTCAGCCGCCACCCGCTGGAAAGGTCTAACTGCATGTGAAGTTCTCATGGGGGCATGGTGTTTAGGCACCGGGGACTTCCTTCTCTGACAGGCATAACATTGGTCACACCACGAACGAATGTCACTGTGCATGGAGGGCCAATAGCACACACTTCTTGCGCGTGCCAAAACGCGATCATACGCCAGGTGAGCAGTCAGTGGAGCACCATGCAAGTGTCCCAGGACCTCTGGAACTAAGACAGCAGGAACAACAACCTGAGTAGACTGCCCTGCCTCAGACAGCCAAACAACTCTACATAAAAGTCCCTCCACAAAAGTCAGCCGGGGAAACTCATGCCAAAGTCTCTTCACACCCCGACTAGCATCTTTTAACCTCCATCTAGGGGGCCGTTGGCCATGCTCCAGCCAGGCCAAAACTTGTCCGATGTCTGCATCCTTTTGCTGGAGCTCCCTAATACCGGAGCCATCATGTGACAGAGTGAAGATTAGGGTCTGGTCCACTGAAGACCCTGAGTCAGGAGAAGGAGGTCCTGAAATCGGTCCCTGGGCTTGGGCCGTGGCAGGAGTCCCCACAGCACACACATCACTAGGACCACTGTCCCCAGCGCCAGGGAGAATTGTACTCAAGGGAGCGGATGTGGCATCGAGACTGCCTGAGTTCTCCAAAGCTTCAGTGGTGTCAGGCCTGCGTGAAAGGGCATCTGCATTTGTGTGTTTGGCCCCACTCTTGTGCACAATCAGTCGTATGGGTCCAGCTCCAGAGCCCAACGGCTACGACGCCCCGTCCTGTCATTGTCAACCTGAAGTCGTCGCAGACCCAACAAAGGTTGATGATCTGTGATAATTGTGAAGGGGAGAAGACCCAAGTAATGCCTGAAATTACGCACTGCCCACACTATCGCCCACAGCTCCCTGTCGTAGGTGGACCAACGCCGTTCAGCTGCTGTGAGGGAGCGACTAGCGTAGGCCACCACTCTCTCCAGGCCATCCACTTCTTGTGACAGCACAGCCCCCACAGCAATCTGCGAAGCATCTGTACCCAGCACGAAACTCTTGGTGAAGTCCGGGTGACACATGATAGGTTCGGCACAAAGACCATCCCGCAAAAACTCAAATGCCCCCTGGCAATCCGCCGTCCACTGAAAAGGGACATCCTTTCCTGTCAGATGGTTGAGGGGGGCAGCACGCTGGGCAAAACTCCTCACAAACCTCCTATAATAAGAGCAGAGACCCAGAAAAGCACGCACCTCTGTAGCGGACCGTGGAACTGGCCAAGTCTTCACCTTATCTGTGTTACGGGGGTCAGGACGAAGCCCCCCGGCGGAGACGACGTGACCAAGGAATACCACATGATCACGGGCAAGATGGCACTTCCTGGCGTTCAATCTAAGCCCAGCTGCCCCAATCCGAATGAAGACCTCCTCCAAAGCAGACATGTGGGCCTCAAACGAACTACTGTAAATTAGTATATCGTCAAGATACACCATGCAGATGTGCCATGGCAGCCCCCTTAACACCAGCTCCATAACCCTCTGGAAGGTAGCGGGTGCATTGGTTAGACCCATAGGCATGGATTTGAACTGGTATAGGCCCTGGCCAGTGGTGAATGCTGTCTTTTCGCGGTCCTCCTCAGCCATTTCCACCTGCCAGTAACCGTCAGAAAAGTCCAAGGTGCTGAACCAGGAGGCCCCCGCCAATGCGTCCAATGTGTCATCCACCCGTGGCAGTGGATGAGAATCCTTTATTGTCACAGAGTTGAGTCCCCTGTAATCCACGCAGAATCGCCATGTGTTGTTCTTTTTCCTGACGAGGACCACTGGGGCGGACCACGGGCTACAACTCTCTTCAATTATGTCATCCTCCAACAGGCGCTGAACCTGTCTGCCTATCTCCTTCCGTTTTTCTGGCGAAGTACGGTAGGCCCGACGCTTGACCGGGGAATGATCACCTGTCTGTATGCGGTGTTTGATCAGACCGGTGTTTCCTGTTCTGCCCTTCCCAGAGCCGAACACCCCTTGGTGTTTCCCCATCAAGGCCTGCAGCTGCAGTCTCTGTTCAGCAGACAACGGGAAGCCAGCCACATCCGGCAGAGGGGTAGCCCCCTGCTGAGAGGGGAAAACCTCAGCGGGGGTGAGTAGATCACAGTCCTTAACATGGTGCAACACACCTAAATGGGAACCGGTGTGCAGCTTTAACTCCTTCTCTGTCGGGTTGAGCAGCCTTGCCACAGTGCATCCATTCTTCACCGGTGCAACTGTACGTGCAATCACAAGTCCCACGTTATCACGCACCTCAGGCTCCAGGTAGCCTAAGAAAGAGTCAATGGGCAGACCAGCAGTACGGGGAATATTCACATTAACTGGGACAATCATTTCACTGAAAGGGGGAATAATAGCATCAACAGACATAGAGATGTAACAACATTCTGGTATGAAATCTGTGGCATGCATGAGAGGAATATCAACATCCCCCAGGTGAAGCAGACCACGACCAACATCCATAACAGCTCGAGCCTGCAACATGAAATCAAACCCCAGCAGAATAGCTTGTGTTGCCCCTCGCACTACATGCACAGCCTGCTCCCAATGTTTGCCCCCCAACTGTATGGGAAGAGTCACAGTACCCAGAGTGTCCAACAATTGACCATTTACTGTGCGTGAAAAAGTGTACTGGGTATTTAGCACACGTTTACGTAAGGCAGACGTGGACATTCTGAAGTCCTCAGAAATAAGTGAAACATTGGACCCAGAGTCAATCAAAACAGTAACATCAACACCCTCAACAAGTCCTCTAACATAGGCTGTGGGCTTAGACTCACCCACAGAACAAGAGTCCAATGCACGAGCAGGCGCTTTCCCAGCAGAATAGTCCATTTGACCCTGTAGTGGTGAAACCGGCATCTGGGTCTCGACGCCAGTCACTGGAAGTTTCCCTGCAGCCGTCCGTGTGAGGATGGAGATGGTGACCGCCGAGAGGGAGACAAAAACCTCACTCCACGCCTTGGCTGACGTTCCCCAGGGCTGTGTGGTCCTTGCGGGACATCGCTGCCCGGTCGTCGCGGTGAGAAGTCCGCAGAGGTGTCTCGGGTTCCCCGCTCACGTGGAGACCATTCCCTGGCACCAAAACCATCCTGCGGTCTGCGCTGAGGAGAACGGCCCCTGCTGCGGTCGTCCCTGTGGGAATCACCGGTGGTAGATCTGCAACCAAACCCGCCACAGTCACAGTGGCAGGCACGCCGGTGCACCCTCTGCTCCACTTGGTCCTGCTGACGATCCCAGGTCAAGGCGGAGCTCCCTCTGCCATTCTCAGCTCCACGGTTATGCGCTCTCAAGCCTTTTACCTCAGTCTGTAAGTTGTCCACCTTCAAGGTGAGGCGTTCAACCACATTTATGAGCTTATCCGTGGTATTAGCCTTACAGTCGAAAACACCAGCCGACGGTGAATTTAGGGCTGCAACAACAGCAGGATGCGGAGGACAGTAGGGCAAACCAGGCGTGTTCGACCTCATTGCCTGCCTGGCCCGCTCACAACGCCCAGCAATTATCAACGCCTCCTCCATATCAGTCGCCCCCTGTTCATGGCATTTTGCTTGAAGTGCAGGATCAAGGCCAGCCAAAAAACGTCTGAATTTCTCACCATTTACTGCAGCGCGGTCATAATCGGGAAACGCCTCAGCCACGAGTCTGGAAATGTCCGCCGCATACACCTCCAAACACTCGTTCGCCTGGCGGGGCCGTGCAGATACACACGTCTGGAAATAAAGCAGGAACTGTCTCTGGCCAAAAGCCTCCGCCAGCTTCTCCTTCACACGTTCGTAATCACCCTGCACATCTGCCGGTAAACTGTCCCACAGCAGGAAAGCTGCACCGTCCAGTCTGGTAGGTAGAATGTTCAGCAAGGTAGCTGCGTAGCTCGTGCCCCTCGCACCCCTCGTCTGAGCACGAACAGCGGCTTCAAACTGTCTTATCCACGTAGCGAACTGCCTCTGGCCGTCGCCCCTAAACATCGGCGGCAGCTCCACTCTAATATCACTACTCACAGAACCAGTCCAAGCAGCAGTACATCCGTTATAATCGTCTTCCATATCGCCGTCTCTTCATTCCTCCGAACATGACGCTTCGACGCTAGCACCGTTAGCACAGCTAGCCAGCAGAGCCGACCAGAAAGTCCAGTAATTGTCCACAGAAAAGAAAAATCCAAGAGCAGATAAAACACACTCCGATACCGCTGCCACCAATGTAACGTCCGAGGTGTTAAGGCTTCAAGAATACTTCTGTGTAACAAAAACTCAGGAACTTAGTACTTTTTGGAGCGTCACAGATGCCTCCGTTTATTACGTCGAGTCACACACCTCTAGCACCCACCGCGCGTGCTCACAACACATGACCTCTCAACCCAATGCTTACATTAGTAACAATATATAAAATATATTATATATAAATATATATATGCCGCTAAAACTGTGTAAAACTGGCTGCTAAATCCTCCGAACTGTTACAGGATGTGTATTTTGTAAAATCTTTAATACTTTTTGTATGCATACTTTAGGTAACATTAAGCTGTCTTTGGCTCTTTTCTGCTGTAACAATGTAAATGTATTCTGATTCTGATTCTAATTGATATGTTTTTGTCAGTTTGTTTCCCTATATTGCGACACTTGTTTTGTTTTGTATGCATCAATACCTTCACCCAGCTTTGAGGCCTCCAATGAATGAAATCATCTTGTGGCTGGGAAAAATGTGAACAAATAAATCTCACAAAGAGTGACTTTCTGGTGTAATCATTATAATATCAAAGACAAGCGCTTTTAGTAACAATATATAATATTCTATATCATCTGTTTTACATCTGTGAATGTACATGAATACAATACTGCACTATTAACCATTTTAAATAACATTTTACTGATAATACTAACAATATTTGTACTTAAGTATAGTTGTACACAGGGCTGGACTGGGACAGCAAATCGGCCCTGGCATTTAGACCCAGACCGGCCCAAATCCATAAAACAAACGAATAGTAGCGGTTCCTGACAAAAAAAACGCTATTATTATCCTTTTTACGTACATGGGGCAAACAAAACTAATACATACCACAAGTATGTGTAACTATCAATCATTAGAAATTAGACCTTCAAACCCTCTCACAAAGCGAACAGTGACCGAGCACTAATAGGGGGGTCTGGGGGGTATGCCCCCCCCAGAAGAAAAGTTTTAAAAATAACCCCTTAAATGATGACTTCTAGTGAATTTAGGGGGGGGGACCCTATTGTGCCCTGCCTCCCCTTTCTATGACAACACAATAGAGATAGGACCAGATGAGTCTACAGGATGAGTCGACGGCATCTTTTTTATATACATTGACGCTTTCATTTAATTTTTCCATCCTTTTTTTAATCGCTGTAATTGTACTGCCTTTCTCATCTGTACACACGACACCTATTGCACGTCTGTCCGTCCTGGGAGAGGGATCCCTCTTCTGTTGCTCTCACAGAGGTTTCTTCCTACTTTCCACTGTTAATTGTGGGGTCTGTTTTGGGGAGTTTTTCCTTGAGCGCTGCAAGGGTCTAAGGACAGAGGATGTCGTACCTGTACACACTGTGAAGCCTTCTGAGACAAATTGTAATTTGTGATATTGGGCTATATAAATAAAATGTGATTGATTGACGCACGCAAGGGGCTATAGTGCAAGTCTTAGGCGGCTGGTTTCTCAGAACCTCACAGAGCACACAGAACTGAAGGAATACAGGCTTAACCAAAAATACTATCCACTGTCTTTATTTTTTTTCCTGAGAATAGGTTTGAAAGAGACAGATTTAAATTTACAAAGGGAGTTGAAGCAACATTTGACAGAAATCCCACATAAATTACAAAAGTACACAACTAGCAATATATATATACTGTACACACAAAGTAACTTATATACTAGACTGAAATAACTCAAATGAATGCTTGTTGTGGAGAGGGGCACTATGTCCAGCGTCCATTCCTCGGGTGTGTGTGTGTGTGTGTGTGTGTGTGTGTGTGTGTGTGTGTGTGTGTGTGTGTGTGTGTGTGTGTGTGTGTGTGTGTGTGTGTGTGTGTGTGTGTGTGTGTGTGTGTGTGTGTGTCTGTGTGTCTGTGTGTCTGTGTGTCTGTTTGCATGTAGTTGGGGGGCTTTGGGAGAGTCAAAAAGGATGCAGGTGACCTCTTTGGATGAATCCTTTAAAAGGCAAGTGATGGCATCCTGTCAAAGAGAGGGTGAAGTTCAGGATTTAAGAAAACAGAGCTGGCTAATTACAATGAGAATGTTCTTAATCATTTTATTTACTTAATCTCACCTTATTAAGCTACAAAAGCATCTTTCTCAATAAGTCACTCTTCTCAGCAACCCTGTCAATGACCACGTCGGAGTCCAATGCCATGAGGATGTCTTTCTCAGTGGCCATCAACAGAAAAGTCTCCAGCTTGTTCTCTGACAGACTGCTTCTGAGTCGGCTCTTTATGAACTTGAGCGTTGAAAATGTTCTTTCACAGGCCACCTGAGTTAGGGAAAGGGTCAGCAGGAACTTATATGCAAGCCCAAGGACATGATAAGCATCTGACAACATGTTGAACCGCCTGAGTATCTCATAGCAGCACAGTGGGCAATTTTTGCAGGAGGAGCAGCTTTTATGCACAATTTCAGTCTCCTCTTCCTTTCCTTCTGATCCATCTTCCACCGTTCTGGTCTTATATTCTTCCACATGTGATTCTTTAAGCCTGTCCCACTGTCCAGCTAAACCTATCAGCTCTGACTGTAGATTCTCCACTGTAGCCCTGCTGTCAAATCTGATAAGACAATTACTGAGGTCTTTGAGTGCAGTATTTGGGAGCGGCGTGGTTCTGATCTGACTGAAGTTCCTAGGGTCCAGCCATGCTAAGTCAGCAAAGAGAGTTCCATGTGTCATAAACCTCCTGTGGATTGTCTCGATTGCTGTGTCCAGAATAGCGTTGTGTACATTTACTTCATATGCTCTCTCTGCATCGCTTAGTGCTTCATCTGGAGACATCTCTTCAGCCCTGCTTCTTTTCTTTGTTCTTTTCTGAGGTAGTGCAACCGCCACTTCAATGTCTGTTCCTTCCTCCCTCTCCTCAATGTTTTCATTTGTCCATTTGGCAAACGTGTCTGCAGCTGCTTTCACAGTTTTGAAATCCCTGGCGATGCTTTTGAGACTTTCTTGTGTGGCACTCACCATTCGATGGGCGGAAAGGATGTCCATCTTTTGTGTCTGGAGGTACTTGGACAGCGGAGTGTTTTTTTCAAATAGTCTCAGGAATATCTGTGCTGTTAACACTGTCTCAAATCTCAGGAGGCCCTCTTTAAAGCCTCGTGCTTTGGCCCGTACAGTTGGCTTTTCATTTGCCTTCTGTTCTATGGCTGCCAGTGTGAGCACTACATCAATAAAGAGGCCTTTCTCTGGTTTATTGAAATTTCCAAACACCTTTCTGACAGCTTCGTGCTTTGCCCACCATCTTGTCTGTCCAATTGGGGAGAGGCGCCTGTGGCTCTTGTCTTGGGCTTGTTTCTCCCACAGATTGACCCTCTGATATGACTCCCTGATAAACACTGCTATGTCATTGATTAGGTTGAAAAGTGTTCCACATTCGATGACAGTTTGGGTAGTTTCAGCCAGGACAAGATTAAGAACATGAGCATAGCACCACACATGGACATGAGTGGGTGACTGGGAGGTCATCAGTGCAGAAAATCCTTTGTACCGGCCTTGCATATTGGATGCTCCATCTGTTGCATTACCTATACACATGCCCTTGTCCAGTTTCAGATGCTCTAAGACCTCTGAGAGCAAGTTCACAAAGTATTGTCCAGTGGATGCATGGCACTTCACTAAAGCCACAAGCCTCTCTTGCACAGTCTCATTGACATATCTTAAGATTACTGAACACTGATCCTGAGAAGTTATGTCTTGTGTTGTGTCCAGCTGAACAGAAAACATTCCGGCCTTCTGGACATCACTGGAGATACTTTCTTTGATTAGACTACCAACAGTTTCTATTATGGAGTTAACAGTAGTTTTGGAGAGTAGGGTGATGAGAGACCCTCTACCTTTTGTTCCACTGGATTGGTGCAATTTCTTGCTCTTCTCTATGCAATCATCCAGATGCTCTTTTAAGCAGACATCATACTTTCCTAATAAAAGGATGAGCTCCAAAAAGTTACCGTGGTCCACGGTGTTGTCAGCTAGCATATATGCTCCCTCATTCTCCACCTGCCTGTAGCTTAGCCCCCTCTTCCCAAGCACTTTCACCACATCCACCACACGCTCCAAAACCTGACGTCTCTTTCGGACTTGTTCCCTATGAGCAGACATCTGACTGCCAGCAAACATGCTTTCGATGTCTGCTTTAGAGCACCGTAAGAAAAAAGCTTCAGCACAGGTTGAATGTGTAATGCTCTTTTCGTGCTCCTCTGTACGCTGGTGTGCGTGCCTCCAATCTGACATTCCAGTTATAAATGTGCCAGTGTCAGTCCTCTTCCCAAATGCCAGACATACAAAACAAACAACATATGACGTCCCTTGCAATATGTAAGCCACTTTCTGCTGGTGCCATCTTTACAGGTGAATACCTTCTGCACAACTGGATTTCTGGTATGTTGTTGTGGGTGCTGTTCTAAAAACATCTGTAACATAGATGGCTCTGGGCGGGGCAAAGTAATCTATGTCCTCCTGCTCTTTGCTCTCCTCACTCTCGCTGACACTCTCCTCTTCTGGGGATGCTACCTGGCTCAACACAATGATACAGAATTAATGGATTCCCTGATAGAGGTCCATACAAATAGGCATTGACATAACAATACCACACAGTTAATGGTCAAAACTACATGTGTGCCTCAATTTAATATCTATTTCTATATTATTCATTCTATATATTGTCAATCAAAACTATCACAAAAAGCTGACTATAAACATTTTTTCAGGTCCCAAAAGACCACTGTTGCCCTTATAACCACATAAGTAAATAAACTAAACAAAACAAGCTGCCAGCTGACAGTAATTGTTCATGAATGGTCGTTAACAAAATAATGACATTCTTTCAATGAGACAACGTATCAGAGTCCCATTAAGCTATATTTTAACTTGCCAGGGAAAACCTAAAAAAGCCAGCTTACTAGCTTGTAGGCTAACGAATGTTTCTCTTCTAATATTTGTCTTATTAATGCTTCATCAAGGGGATATTAATGGGTTCCAGAACTACAGAGTATCATAACCTTAATAATAATCTTTTCCTAATTTTCTTAGCTTCTGCTTACCGCGAGTTCTCCTCCCTCTCCCCACTCGCGCTGATCGCTCTCCCTCTCATCATCTTCCTCACCACCAATATCGGCCACGGGTGCTGAAGATGGACCTGCACCTGTGCTAAACATGTCGGTTATTTTGACACAAGCGGCAGCATCAGCACGAAGGGCCTGCTTTTTCTTGCCCGCAATTTTTCTGCTCCCCCTTTTCGCTTGGCCTTCGTCTTGGCCTTCGCCTTCTCCATTTCTAACACGAACTTTTTTTTTTTTTCGAAAAAAAGGCAGTTTGTTCTTCAACGGCCGGCTCACCTCTTGGGGGCGTGATTTAATGATGCACACCGAGCGGCCCAAAGGGGGAGGTGATTAAAGATTTGATTGGGCCGGCCCAGTGTCAATTACTAAAAACATTTTAACAGAGGGCCAATCTACCCGTCTTATGGGCCGGGACTTCAGAAAAAGAAAAAAAATGACGAGTCGGCCCAAAAGGCACGTCGGCCCACCGGGAAAATGCCCGGTATGCCAGATGGCCAGTCCAGCCCTGGTTGTACATGCAGGATATGTATTTGTATTGGGTTATTTGAACACACTGTATTGATGTGTTCTTTTACTTCAAGTACTTTGTTGTGCTTGTTTGTAGCTACATGTCTGTTCCTGTCTTCCTGTAATATGTTCTCCTGTGTAACTTGATCGAAGGGAGCTGCAAACAGGGAGGGACCTCGAAAGTGAAAGTAAGTGAGTAACAGACAGACTCCATTTCACACGTTGACAGAGCAGCAGAAAGAGAACAGGGTGAGTGTTAAAACCAGGCTCTGCTGGGGTTTCCTAAACAATTCATGTTTACTCTGTTTTACTTTATCTCAGAAAAATACAGTCTCGATAAAAAGCAACGTCTTAGAGTCCGATGTGGCATATTGAAATGTTGTAGGCCTAAACTTCCCCTTTCACGTCCGTGTGTCTGCGCCATCATGGTTACATAACTATACATACTTATGTGTTGTTGTTAGTTGTGTTAGTTGATTTAAAACAAAAAGTAATCGCGTAAATCACGATCATAAACTGTGATTAATCTTCATAAATCAGAAGTTTAAAATATTAGTAGGCCTGTTAACTTGTATTTTGGAGAGATATAAAACAAATACATCGTGTGCTGTAGTCTAATAAAGCGGTCCATGAAAAACTGCTGAGAGAAATAAGGGGTTTTAATCCGTGTATCTACCGTCCGTTTGTTTTTCTTTATTCAACACGTAAACTGAAGAGCGTCTGAGGACTTTTTGCTTTTTGCCTTACTAAATGGTCTGAGGCCCAATCCCAAACCACGCCCTACGCCCTACCCCTACACACTCCCCCTCCGTGACGGAGGGAACTCCGTGGAGTGACGCTCGCAGCTCAACGAGGCTCCCTCCTGTCAGATGGAGGGAGTAAATACAGTGGCAAGCTTTGGGACAAACTCCCCTCTCTCCGGCAGAAACAGGAAATGCTGTAACTGTATGTAACAGTTCAGGGTTGCCACCTCTCACGCATCTGGCGTTTGACACACGCTTTCACTCTCAATCTCACGCTCTCACGCTGCCCAAACTATTCTCACGCCAAAAACAAGAATACCGAAGACTAGAAACGGTTTTGAAAACTTTTGTCACGTAGTGATCGTCTTCTCAATAGAACATCTTTGCTCATGTCTTCTGGCCAATCAGAATCATGATAACGGCGTGGTGTTGTTGCAGGAAGTCCCGACGGAGAATACTTTTGCGGTAGTACATCTCTATACATCGATACAACATTACGTGTTGATAGAAATCAACACGTAATGAAATAAGACCCCACGGTTTGATGATTGATAGGTGTGTGGGCTGTCTTTCATTTTGACACACAGAACAATGGGGGCTATCCACCCTTATCCACAATGTAAAGTAATTCACACAGCCTCTTCTCTCTGTGAGGAGCAGCAGGTTCAGCTTTCAGAACAAAGTAACAAAAAACTAAAATGGCATTCATTTTTTTAAATATGTCGTGTAGTAATAGATTTATTTATTTTTCTTCTCAAGAGAGTACCAGAATGTGTATTTTATGTTAGTATTTCAAAAATCTCCTGGGGGAGAATCCCCCCAGACCCCCCTGCAGGGGTTGGGTCTTCAGCATGTCAACTCTTTCACTTGTGGGGAAATTGCAGGATTGGCTCCAGGTCGCCCTTTTTATTTACTACAAGACAAATGTGCCTTTTTATTTCATACAGTTCAATTTGGATTGAGAGAGGGAAATAATCTAAACCTCACGCGTGGCGTTTCACTGTCGGGGGGAGCGTGTATGTAATTATTGCAAATACTGACTTGAGCCCCACCACTGTATGGGTTAGCCCTACCATAGATTACCCAACAAAAATACTCTGGAGCCGCAACTGCCGACCCGTATTGCGCATGCGCAGATCTAAGATCCAGTAGAAATGATAAAAAAGTAAAAGTCTGCTGCTTATTGTTCTACTAGGCCAACATAGAGTCAAAGAGTATATGAGAGTGAGAGTGTGTTAATTAATATATTTGGCAGTTTGGAGTAAGTCTGTAGATTTGTTTGTGTGTGTGTGTTTCATGTATAGGCCTCTCACGATAATTAATTTTGTTGGATACATTTTCCCGGAAATTATTGCGATAAACGATAATATTGTCGGCACCGTTGTATGACCATTTTAGACCACTGACATAATGATAATATATAATAATAATTCAAGTACATCCTTTCAAACTGCTAGTCACATCCTCATGTAAATGGCAAGTTATCGAGTTCATTTTTATTTATCGTACGATAAGTCAATTAATTGCTTACAGGCACACAATAAAACAGTGGAAACAAACATGTTTGACTTTTATTAGTGAATGAAACTGTGTGCCCTTTATAATCTGTGTCCATTATTGTGTATTTGTATAATTGTATATATATCCTATATGCTAAGGTCCCGCTGCTGACACGATAGCAGTCATTTCGTGCGCATATGTGTAATTAAACCGAATTAAACCCATGATATCAAAATCTCACTCCAGCCAGGTACCCAAAGTTGGCAACCCTGATGTAACAACGGTTTCAAATCAGCTTCTCTTTGACAAAACATTACAATTAATAACTCAAATAAAACTCCAAACATCTTTAATTGTGTTTGTACAGCTCTTTTAGTTTAAACCTGATTTTTATAAGCTTCTTAGTTTTTGCAACAGTCTGTAAATATACACAACTTTATAATAAAATAAAAATGTACCTTTTTCTAGACTAAACACAGGTAAAGTCACAAGGGTTTGTCACTTTGCTATCAGGCCAGACTCTAAAGACTTTCCAAGGTGTAAAATGCTGCTGCCGGAGTACTGACTGGAAGTATTGCTGATATCATGTCCACCATATCCTCTTAAAATACTCTGTCCAATAATATCAGTCTCATGAAGAAAGGTTTTTTAATGCTTATTAAAAATAGCAGAGAAACATGCATTCTTGTACTCAGGAGGGGACATTGACAGAGGAGTACTCACAAAGTACACAGTAAAAGTACTTCATAGTACTTGTGGGAGTAGTTTCACTAGTACTGAGTCCAACAGGATCAATCTCACGAAGAACTAATGGCAAAAATCATTTTCCCCCTCATCAAACTTAGAAGAAGTGGCTTGATTTTGTTCTCAGGAGGGACATTGACAGAGGACTTTTTTTTAAAACAACACACTAGAAGTACTTCATTGTATTGTGGTAGTAGGTGTAAGACTACTGAGTCCAGCAGTATCAATATCATTAAGAACTAATGGTAACATTGTGGTATCTCTCATCAAAGATAGCAGAAAGCATGCATTATGTACTATGGAGGGGACTCTGACAGAGGATTACTCACAAAGTACACAGTAAAAGTACTTCATTTTATTTCTGGTAGCAGTCAAACTAGTACCGAGTCCAACAGTATCAGTTTTATTAAGAACTTATGGTAACAAATATTTGTATCGATCATCAAATATAGCAGGACAAAAAATGAAGAGCAGCTGATTTGAAAAAACAAAGTGGAGAGACGGCTGAGTGACCGCAGAGCAGAATCGCTGCGTAGTTTAAATCTCCTAACAATGTTGTCCATTTAGACAGAGGCTTATTATATTTACAGCCCTTAATAACATTCATTTTCTGGGCTCAATGTGTGTCTTGGCCGTTTTCGTTGTGATTGCTAAATTCACCTTGTTTATAATATTATCACCGTTCCAAGCAAACGAGTGCTTTTGTTTTGAAATCACTTCCGTGAGTTTCGCCCCGCCCCTCGCTCCAAGGACCATTGTCGGTATCTGTCACTACCCGATCTGCCCCCCTGCCCGATCTGTACTGCGCATGTGCGAGATGGACTCTTTTTATTGGTTCTTTTATTTGGGGTTAAGTACATTGTCAGAATAAGTGAGAAATGGATTTAACTTCTGTTAGACAGCTATATGCCATACATTTTTGCATACATTCACAGTAAATATTTATTCAGTATTCAGTATGATAGCTGTCATACCAGAGAGAACCGCAGTGACGCGTCCTAAAACTAAACTTCTTCCAGTTCCTTCGACAAAAGGGTTACCCTAGGGTTACCCCTAACCCTAACCCGAACCCCTAAACGTCTGAATAATGTAGTAACTACTCGTCTAGTCTGTCAAAGGGAGAATCTAGTATTTTTTCGCGCAATGTTAGTAACGATAGTGTGATTACTGAATGTATAACAGTAACGCGTTACATTACTCCGTTACCGACAAATGTAATATTATTACAGTACCCAACACCAACTCTGCTCGTATGGGAGTATAGCTACTTGCTGCCACTATCATATTGTGAGCACTATCTGCTCCTAAAGTAGTGAGCTGTCCATCTCCTGGATTCAGCAGAATGCCACCCCTCCGTTTTCACCAGACCTAAAGAACGAGGGCACAACACTTGTCATGGATTAAATGTGCTTTTACACCGAGGTAGTTATAGCTCTGACTGATGTCTGGAGGTGGAAGAAGTACTCAGATCTTGCTCTTGAGTCAAAGTAGAAGTACTCAGATCTTGTCTTGATTAAAGTAGAAGTACTCAGATCTTGTACTTGAGTAAAAGTAGAAGTACTCAGATCTTGTACTTGGGTAAAAGTAGAAGTACTCAGATCTTGCTCTTGAGTAAAAGTAGAAGTACTCAGATCTTGTACTTGAGTAAAAGTAGAAGTACTCAGATCTTGTACTTGAGTAAAAGTAGAAGTACTCAGATCTTGCTCTTGAGTCAAAAGTAGAAGTACTCAGATCTTGTACTTGAGTAAAAGAGAAGTACTCAGATCTTGTACTTGAGTAAAAGTAGAAGTACTCAGATCTTGTACTTGTCAAAGTAGAAGTACTCAGATCTTGTACTTGAGTAAAAGTAGAAGTACTCAGATCTTGTACTTGAGTAAAAGTAGAAGTACTCAGATCTTGTACTTGGGTAAAAGTAGAAGTACACAGATCTTGAGTAAAAGTAGAAGTACTCAGATCTTGTACTTGAGTAAAAGTAGAAGTACTCAGATCTTGTACTTGAGTAAAAGTAGAAGTACCAGAGTGTAGGAATACTCTGTTACAGTAAAAGTCCTGTATTCAAAATGTTCCTCAAGTAAAAGTAGAAAAGTATTCTCATCAAAATATAGTGAAAGTAGCGACAGTAAAAGTAGTCATTGTGCAGATTGGTCCATTTCAGAATAATATATAATATGTTTTATAATGATTGATCATGAAAGTGTTCTCAAAGCTGGTAAAGGTGCAGCTAGTTTGAATGACTTTGTATACTGCAGGGTAGCTTGTGAATTTACTCCAGGTGGAACTAAAGTCTGATTTAACACTTGGTTATATTTCACATCATTCATCCACATCTGTGAAGTAACTAAAGGTATTAAATACATGTAGTGGAGGAGAAGTACACCATGTACCTCTGAACTGTAGTGGGGTAGAAGTACAGAGTAGTGGAACATTAAAATAAGTACAGGTCCCTCAAAATTGTACTTAAGTACAGTACTTGATTAAATGTACATGTAGCTTGTTCCAGTTCCTCTCTTTCCTTGACTTCCACTGCCGTGCAATTCATGTTAAAATACCCGCTGGAATTACGAAGGCAGTTTGGGTGAAACTTGGTAATATGATTAATTTTATGTAAATGTTTTGACACGTTAAGGTTTGCAGATTATTCTCAACCATTCACGTTTTCTTTGACAGCACACATTTAAACCAAATGTATCATTATGATGGATTTGATTGAAATGCTTGCATTATAAAGTGTGTGTGTTTATGTATTTGTCTCCAGGGTTACTAGTTCATCTCTCAGGATGGAGAACATGAGAGATTTGGATGATGAGGAGGAGGAGAAATCTTCAGTGTCCAGAAAACCTCCAGATTTGAGTAATACACTTGGAGCATCTGCCACAAGGTAAGAGTCTGTTTCTGCTGTGAACTGACCTGAAGAGGAGTCTGGTTTGATCTGAGTAGCAGATCAAAGTACAGAGACTCAGTAAAGCTTCACTGTGGAGTTCAGTCAGAGAACTCACGTGTTTCTTGAACATATTTATTAGAAGCAGCATATAGTTGAGTTTGGCGTCTAGGCTCGGGCCTCATCACTCCACAGATATACATAGCACGATGAGTGATGATTAAATAACGAACCCCCCCGAGCCTACAGGTGGAAGCTGGGGTGGAAGCTGGGTGGAGGTGGGTGGAAGCTGGGGTGGAGGTGGGGTGGAAGCTGGGGTGGAAGCTGGGGTGGAAGCTGGGGTGGTGCTGGGGTGGAAGCTGGGGTGGTGGTGGGGCAGCAAGCAGCAGCACGTGGAAGTAGCTGCAGCAATAGCAGCAGCAAGCAATGCATGGAGAGAGATCTGGCAGGTTAAATAGAGCGGCATATTGAGGAGACTCTGTTTGGTTGGTTGTAGAGTGGCAAGGGGCGTTATGTATGAATGCAGCATAAGTGCTCGAGTTGACTGCCTGAACTAGCTCGCAGGCTTCGCCCCATTCATGAAACAAAGTCAATGAGAGGAAAGAAACCCAGAAGAGGAAAGTAAAGAGGTAACTGAGCTCTGGCTGTGCTCATCAGCAACAGTTAATCATCTACTATTGTGAAATCATTCTCACACTCGACATGTAGGACTTTGTGTTTGGTTTAGTAAATCAACTTCGAACATGTTGAACTTTTCACTCTCACAAAGAATTGTAACAACAGAAACCCACCATTTTTTAAAACATAAAGTTTAGAGTAAGAACAAAATCTTTAAAGGGGAAATAAAAAAACTGAAATCAAACGCTGCTTTTTACAAGAACTAGTGATGTGTGTTAAACATTCTGTTTCCACAGACAGAGAGCAGAGTCTCCAGTCCCCAGCTGCCTGTCTCTGAAGAGTGACAGGTCTATGGAGAAACCCCATTCTTCAGTAATGAACCTGGACCCTCAGACACAAGGTAGAGTCTGTTTCTGCTGTGAACTGACCTGAAGAGGAGTCTGGTTTGATCTGAGTAGCAGATCACAGTACAGAAACTCAGTAGCCCACAGTACAGAAACCCAGTAGAGCTCACTCAGTAGAGCTCAGTATAGAAACTCAGTAGAGCTCAGTATAGAAACTCAGTAGGGCTCAGTATAGAAACTCAGTAGAGCTCAGTATAGAAACTCAGTAGAGCTCAGTATAGAAACTCAGTAGAGCTCAGTATAGAAACTCAGTAGAGATCAGTATAGAAACTCAGTAGAGATCAGTATAGAAACTCAGTCGAGCTCAGTATAGAAACTCAGACGTACTTGAATCAGATAAGGAAAATATCGGCACCTAGAGCTCTACAGTACTTCATATTGAATTGAAGTTATACATTCATGTGTATCAACCATTGATTGTTAGTTTGACTTTTAATGGAGCAGCCACAATGTTAGCTAAGTCTAACTCCACTCAATCTAATGTCCATTCAGGAACTAGCATTTTGAAAGTGATTTGCTCTCCATGTTGTGGACAGACCTGACAAAGTGTTCACTGCTTTTACAGATTGGAATCATTATGTAGTTATTACATAAACAAGTTTAATTTAGCCGTAGTAAAACTTGTGAGGTACAGTGAACATGCTGTAGGCGATGATGTTACAGACAGAAGGGCGTTTTGTTTCATAATTATATGAATCACTAAATATCGACCACTTGGGAACAGTTACCAGGATGAAATATCATCTACAGATAAAGAACTTTAAAAAAACAAGAATTGGCCAACTTTTGGGTTGTACCATTGGTGAAAATCAGTCACCGTAAAGTGCTATAAAGGATGTGTTGATCTCCACAGAGGGAAGAGGAAGAGTGGTGTTCCTGTGGAGGAGCAGTTGTCCAGCTGTGCTCTGTGTCAGGACGTCCTGAAGGATCCAGTCTCTACCAGCTGTGGACACTGGTTCTGCAGACAGTGCATCACCTCATACTGGGAGCAGAGACCTCCATCAGGAGACCCCTGCTGTCCCCAATGTGGAGAAAGATCCAGAACCAGAGCTGGCCTGCAGACAGCCAGTCAGACCAGAACAGTAACAAGTAAGTCTGAACATCTGTCCAGGGTTTCCCACAGATAGACTTTACTTGGGCTGCCCGCCCAGGTATATTAACGTCCGCCCAGGTATATTAACGTCCGCCCAAGTATAATACTACCCTCCTGGCAGGTCTCCCTGCATGTGTCGTCCGACCTCTGCAGCTCATCCAGAATGCAGCGGCTCGTCTGGTCTTCAACCTTCCTAAATTCTCCCACACCACACCGCTCTCCTCCGCTCCCTTCCCTGGCTTCCAGTAACTGCTAGAATCCACTTCAAGACACTGGTGCTAGCGTACCATGCTGTGAATGGATCTGGCCCTTCCTACATCCAGGACATGGTTAAACCATACACCCCAGCACGTGCACTCCGTTCTGCATCAGCCAAACGGCTCGCTGCACCCGCACTGCGAGGGGGACCCAAGTTCCCATCAGCAAAAACACGTGGGTTTGCTATCCTGGCTCCAAAATGGTGGAATGAGCTCCCCATTGACATCAGGACAGCAGAAAGCTTACACATCTTCCAGGGCAGACTGAAAACTCATCTCTTTAGACTCCACTTCGAGCAATACATTTAAAAAAAAAAACAAACAAATAAAAAGCACTTATATACTAACAAAGCACTTAAATACTAACTAAGCACTTATATACTAACAAAGCACTTATATATTAACAAAGCACTTATATACTAACAAAGCACTTATATACTAACAAAGCACTTATATACTAACAAAGCACTTATATACTAACAAAGCACTTATATACTAACAAAGCACTTAGATATTAACAAAGCACTTTTATACTAACAAAGCACTTAGATACTAACAAAGCACTTAGATACTAACAAAGCACTTATATACTAACAAAGCACTTATATACTAACAAAGCACTTAGATACTAACAAAGCACAAAGCACTTATGTACTAACAAAGCACTTAGATACTACAAAGCACAAAGCACTTATATACTAACAAAGCACTTAGATACTAACAAAGCACAAAGCACTTATATACTAACAAAGCACTTAGATACTAACAAAGCACAAAGCACTTATATACTAACAAAGCACTTATAACAAAGCACTTATATACTAACAAAGCACTTAGATATTAACAAAGCACTTTTATACTAACAAAGCACTTATATACTAACAAAGCACTTATAACAAAGCACTTATATACTAACAAAGCACTTAGATACTAACAAAGCACTTATGTACTAACAAAGCACTTATATACTAACAAAGCACTTATGTACTAACAAAGCACTTATATACTAACAAAGCACTTATAACAAAGCACTTATATACTACCAAAGCACTTAGATATTAACAAAGGACTTATATACTAACAAGCACTTATGTACTAACAAAGCACTTATGTACTAACAAAGCACTTATGTACTAACAAAGCAAAGCACTTACATACTAACAAAGGACTAACAAAGCACTTACATACTAACAAAGCACTTACATACTAACAAAGCACTTATATACTAACAAAGCACTTACATACTAACAAAGCACTTATATACTAACAAAGCACTTAGATACTAACAAAGCACTAAACAAACTAACAAAGCACTTACATACTAACAAAGCACTTACATACTAACAAAGCACTTATATACTAACAAAGCACTTACATACTAACAAAGCACTTATATACTAACAAAGCACTTATATACTAACAAAGCACTTACATACTAACAAAGCACTTATCTAAAGCCTGTTGAGTTTCACTTGAAATGGTTTGGCTCTATGAAACCTGATGTACTTATATGATTCTTCAAGTTGTATCGTCTTGGTCGAATGCACTTATTGTAAGTCGCTTTGGATAAAAGCGTCAGCTAAATGTAATGTAATGTAATAATAACGGCCGCCCAAGTATATTTCACACCTATTTAGGTTTTTTTTTTTTATCCGTCCGCGAGCACTACGCCATCTGTGATCGATGAACTAGTGGACAATGATCCCTCGCTCTACGCCTCCTGTACCTGTTCGCTCTGCCATCGTGTGAAGGGTCCGCTAATAAGCGACCAACAGAAAGGGAGACCTTACGAGAAAAAGAGAAGTCAAATGTTGTTGCACATCACTCATGCGCAACTGCGGCGCAATTATGCGCTCTGCAGTAACCCCGCTGCGACGCTCCGGCAAACTAACAGTTCACGAGCGTGCTCCATTAGCACCCCCCCCCCTGCCCGTCGTGCCCGGCTACCACCACAAGTATAATTCTGTGGGAAACACTGCTGTCTCCTGGTGTCTTCAGGCCTGAAAACAGGATTCTTCCTGTTGTGTTGTACATAATATAAGTTCATTTAAAACGTTTTTTTATTCTCACTCGTTTCCTTCTCTTTCAGCAGAACGTGGTCTGCAGGAGGTTTTAGATGAACATAGGCTCAGTCTGAGGAGGAGATGTGAACGTGTGACTGAAGGAACTGGTGAAAGTGAAACCCTCCTCAACAGGATCTTCACTGAGCTCTACATCACACAAGGCCAGAGTGAAGAGGTTAATACCCAACATGAGGTGAGGCAGCTGGAGACAGCTTCCAAGAAAAATGCCCTCCATTACTCTCCAATCAAGTGCCAGGACATCTTTAAAGCCTCACCTGACCAACAGACTCTCATCAGAGCGGTCCTGACCAACGGAGTCGCTGGAGTTGGAAAAACCTTCTCAGTGCAGAAGTTCACTCTGGACTGGGCCGAGGGTTTGGGAAACCAAGATGTCAGTCTGGTGATCCCGCTCTCCTTCAGGGAGCTGAACCTGATCAAAGGTGAGCAGTACAGTCTTCTCAGGCTGCTCCATGTTTTCCATCCACCTTACAGAAGGTCACAGCAGAGCAGCTGGCTGTCTGCAAAGTGCTGCTCATCTTTGACGGCCTGGATGAAAGCAGACTTTCTCTGGACTTCAGAAACAATGAGGTTGTGTCTGATGTCTCACAGTCCTCAGTCAACGTGCTGCTGACAAACCTCATCAGGGGGAAGCTGCTTCCCTCGGCTCTCGTCTGGATAACTTCCAGACCTGCAGCGGCCAATCAGATCCCTCCTGAGTGTGTGGACAGGGTAACAGAAGTACGAGGCTTCACTGACGCCCAGAAGGAGGAGTACTTCAGGAGGAGATCGAGTGATGAAGACCTGTCCAGCAGAATCATCTCTCACATCAAGAGCTCCAGGAGCCTCCACATCATGTGTCTGATCCCAGTCTTCTGCTGGATCACTGCTGCAGTTCTGGACCACATGTGGACTACAGACCAGAGAGGAGAGCTGCCCAAGACCCTCACTGACATGTACTCACACTTCCTGCTGGTCCAGACCAAGAGGAAGAAGCAGAAGTATGAAGAGGGACATGAGACGAGTCCACAGCAGCTGACGGAGGCTGACAGGGAGCTTCTTCTGAAGCTGGGGAGGCTGGCGTTTGAACATCTGGAGAAAGACATCATGTTCTACCAAGAAGACCTGCAGCGCTGTGGTCTTGATGTCACCGAGGCCTTGGTGCACTCAGGAGTTTGTACAGAGATCTTCAAAAGAGAGAGAGTGATCTTCAAGAAAACAGTCTACTGCTTTGTTCATCTGAGCATTCAGGAGTTTCTGGCTGCAGTCTACATGTTGCACTGTTACACCAACAGAGACACAGAGGTACTGAAGGACTTCCTGCAGAGAGACTGGACGATGACAACATGATAGCAGTGATCAGGATTACCCATCCCTGGATGTCTTCCTAAAGAGTGCCATGATGAAATCCCTCAAAGCAGAAATGGCCACCTGGACCTGTTTGTCCGCTTTCTCCACGGCCTCTCTCTGGAGTCCAACCAGAGACTCTTAGGAGGCCTGCTGGGTCGCACAGACAACAGACCAGAAATCATCCAGAGAGCCATCAGCAACCTGAAGAGATGAGAAGTGATGAATCTCTCCTCAGGAGCATCAACATCTTCCACTGTCTGACAGAGATGAAGGACCACTCAGTACATCAGGAGATCACAGAGTTCCTGAAGTCAGAGAACAGATCAGAGAAGAGACTCTCTGTGACACGCTGCTCTGCTCTGGCCTACATGCTGGAGATGTCAGAGGAGGTTCTGGATGAGTTGGACCTGGAGAAGTCCAAAACATCAGAGGAGGACGACGGAGACTGATTCCAGCTGTGAGGAACTGCAGGAAGGCTGTGTGAGTCCAGATGTGATTAGCTTTATAGATTAGTGTAGATAAGGATTTTAGTTTTTAAAATAAACACTATACAACTTGTTGCTGTTTCACATACTGTGAGAGCTAAATTGAATTAATACAATTATTCTAATAATTTAAAAATGTACAGTTTTTTCTTCTCTTCATTTTCCTTGTCAAAATAATATGAAGGATGTTTTATCACAGCAACATGTGATCAGAACATACAGAATAACTTTACATATGTCATTGAATGCAGTAAAGTTATTATGAAATGATTGCAGTTTCTTTATCGTTAAATTAGACACAGAGCAATATGTGATTTATGTTGACTCTAGTCTTCTCTAGTCTAGAAGGTAGCTAGCAGAGAGGTGACAGACATGGGATCAGATCACACTCTACCAAATATTAAATAGACTAACATCCAGTGGTAATCAGATCATGAGATTCAAAATGTTTTTCCTCAAATGCATGAAGTAAATATGTTGTTTCCTCTTTTTGTTATATAAACAAATTCTGTAATATGTGTTCTAACAGAATTCCTGACAGTGGATTCTTAGACTGGGAAGTCGTGGCCTCAGCTCTGAAGTCCGACCCCTCCGATCTGAGAGAGCTGGAGCTGAAGTAGACCTGCAGGATTCAGAGGTGGAGCAGCTGAGTTCTGGACTAAAGAGTCCAAACTGTAGACTGAAGACTCTGAGGTCAGATCACTGGCTGTAGTTCATGTGGTTTTGTACTGTATTTATAATTGATATATTTAGGGATGTCCCGATCACCTTTTTTTGCTCCCGATCCGATTCCGATCATTTGATTTTGACAATCTGCCGATACCGATTTTTCCCGATCCGATCTTTATGCAATGCATTAAGAGAAAAAAGCGGAACCTTCGCCTTGCAAACATTGCATCTGGCTGTTACACTGCCTTCGCTTTCAATTTTATAATACTTCCAAACTCCTGACATTTTCTCTGTCCCGACTCCCGAGTCACCAGCTGAACGTAGCCTCTTGTTAGCTTACTGCTACTATTAGACACTGCGCCCTGCCCACTCTGTTGCCAGATTTGAGAGAAATAAGCAACCAGGTCTATGAAAACAAGCCCAAAAGAAGCAACACATACATGATGTTGTGTAATTTTCAACCAAAACTAAGGCCTCAGGATGACTTTAAGACGTGAACATGGTCATTTTTGTATTGTAACATTAAATTAAAAAAAGATTTAAAAAAAAAAAAATTTTTCTCCCGATTCCGATCTTTTGAAAATCACGTGATCGGCTCCGATCCCCGATCACGTGATCGGATCGGGACATCTCTAGATATATTTATAATTCCATCATTTGCCTGAGTACAAAGATATTTTAATAAGTTCACATTTCTTTCTAAATTGCTGAATATTTGACAAGAATAACAGAAAGCAGAGAAAGTAAATGTGTGAGGGGACAGTGTGTGAGCTTCCACAGACTCTCACTGTGCTCCATGAGTCAGTGAAGATGCTGTCAGTACTGATGAGCTGTGAGGGAGATGAAGGAGGTTCTTCTGATGCATTATCAATGCATTTATAGTTATCTACTATTACATTTCTAAAAGTATCTTCATCATTTTTGACATTGGCATCTGAACCCTCTCCAGGTCTGAAAAGATGATGAGACTTTGAACTATCTCAAGCAGGACCATTGTTCTCTGAACTTACATGATGTGTTCTTTATTCAGACTCTGGTGCTGCTTCTTTGTAAACTCTGTGATCTTGAGTTGAATCAGTTTCTGTGGGTTTTGATTTGTCTGGCTGCACATCACGAGTTAGTGTAGAAGGAGCAGAGTTTATGATGTGAAGTCACCACTTTTTATTGAAGGTGAAGAACGTTGTCTTTCATATTAATGAGAGCTCTTTTCACTTTTTGGATCTTACTGTTTTTAACCTGTCGGGAGTGTCCACTTTATAAACGTCTACATTCTCTACTTCTCCAGCTATAATCAGATTATTAAACCTTTCATTATTTCAATCAGGAACATTGTTTTCTAAACTTACATCATGTGTTCTTTATTCAGTCTGAGAGCTGCAGTTGTCAGAGATCAGCTGTTCTGCTCTGATCTCAGCTCTGAAGTCCAACATCCATCTGAGAGATCTGGACCTGAGTACAACGATCTTCAGGATTCAGGAGTGGAGCTGAGAGATCTTCTGGAGAGCCAGACTGCAGACTGGAGACTCTCAGGTCAGTTCTCCATCTCTATCTTCTGTGCTGAGATGAATATGTGAGAGTTGTGTTGACTCTGAGCTGCAGACATCAGGCTGATATGATCCTGATCCTCACTGAGCATCTTAATGCTAAAGTCTACTTTCTTCTTCTGTGGTTTAGCTCATTGACTGTAGCAGAGCTATGTTAAAGAAAAATCATACTCTGCATAATTCACTGAACCTTTAAAAACCTGGAATTCATCTTTTATTCTCCGTCATGTTTTTAAATAAATGACATTATAAACACATGAATACAATAATTACATATTTCTATTAAAACTCAAACACTAACAAATATTTCAGTTGTTGCTGTTTCTAACATGTTTCTGAAGCTGCATGATGCTCAAACTGACTGAATAGTTTAAACTGAAGATGCTGTGATCTATGTCTCCACTATTCCTGAAATAAATATTCTCTATTTATTTTGATCACATTTCTTCTAAATTCATCCTGACTTCTTTGTAAACTCTGTGATCTTGAGTTGAATCAGTTTCTGTGGGTTTTGATTTGTCTGGCTGCACATCACGAGTTAGTGTAAGGAGCAGAGTTTATGATGTGAAGTCACCACTTTTTATTGAAGGTGAAGAACGTTGTCTTTCATATTAATGAGAGCTCTTTTCACTTTTTGGATCTTACTGTTTTTAACCTGTCGGGAGTGTCCACTTTATAAACGTCTACATTCTCTACTTCTCCAGCTATAATCAGATTATTAAACCTTTCATTATTTCAATCAGGAACATTGTTTTCTAAACTTACATCATGTGTTCTTTATTCAGTCTGGAGTGGTGCTGTTTGTCAGAGATCAGCTGTTCTGCTCTGGCCTCAGCTCTGAAGTCCAACATCCATCTGAGAGATCTGACCTGAGTTACAACATCTGAAGGATTCAGGAGTGGAGCTGCTGAGAGATCTTCTGGAGAGTCCAGACTGCAGACTGGAGACTCTCAGGTCAGTAAGGGGTCGACTCAGTCTCTGCTGGTTCAGCAGGATTGTATTGAACACAGGGAGGTGGATGTGTTCCTCTCACTGGGGAATCTCTCCAGTTCCACCTTCCAGGCGTAGCCTAGCTTAGCACAACACATCAGTGATGTTACCATTTATCTGCAGTTTCTCCTTTTGTTCATCTCATGTTTCTTTTCTTGCGTTCTCCCAAGAACAATATAATGCAAGCTGACAATGCAAAGCCACATTTCAGTCAGGAGCAACTTGTTAACAGACACATCCTACTCTGCATAATTCACTCTGATCCTTTGAACACCTGGAATTCATCTTATTTCTCCGTCATGTTTTAAAATAAATGACATTATAAACACATGAATACAATAATTAAATATTTATATTAAAACTATCAAACACTAACAAATATGTTCAGTTGTTGCTGTTTCTAACATGTTTCTGAAGCTGCATGATGCTCAAACTGACTGAATAGTTTAAACTGAAGATGCTGTGATCTATGTCTCCACTATTCCTAAAATAAATATTCTCTATTTATTTTGATCACATTTCTTCTAAATTCATCCTGACTTCTTTGTAACTCTGTGATCTTGAGTTGAATCAGTTTCTGTGGGTTTTGATTTGTCTGGCTGCACATCACGAGTTAGTGTAGAAGGAGCAGAGTTTATGATGTGAAGTCACCACTTTTTATTGAAGGTGAAGAACGTTGTCTTTCATATTAATGAGAGCTCTTTTCACTTTTTGGATCTTACTGTTTTTAACCTGTCGGGAGTGTCCACTTTCTAAACGTCTACATTCTCTACTTCTCCAGCTATAATCAGATTATTAAACCTTTCATTATTTCAATCAGGAACATTGTTTTCTAAACTTACATCATGTGTTCTTTATTCAGACTGGAGTACTGCAGTTTGTCAGAGATCAGCTGTTCTGCTCTGATCTCAGCTCTGAGTCCAACATCCATCTGAGAGATCTGGACCTGAGTGCCAACGCTCTTCAGGATTCAGGAGTGGAGCTGCTGAGAGATCTTCTGGAGAGTCCAGATTGCAGACTGGAGACTCTCAGGTCAGTTCTCCATCTCTATCTTCTGTGCTGAGATGAATATGTGAGAGTTGTGTTGACTCTGAGCTGCAGACATCAGGCTGATATGATCCTGATCCTCACTGAGCATCTTAATGCTAAAGTCTACTTTCTTCTTCTGTGGTTTAGCTCATTGACTGTAGCAGAGCTATGTTAAAGAAAAATCATACTCTGCATAATTCACTGTGAACCTTTAAACACCTGGAATTCATCTTTTATTCTCCGTCATGTTTTAAAATAAATGACATTATAAACACATGAATACAATAATTACATATTTCTATTAGGGCTGTCAAGTTAACGCGTTAATAACGCGTTACGCAAAAAAAATTAACGCCACTAATTATTTTAACGCGATTAACGCATGTGTATTTTTTGTCCTCGGCCGCCCCGTAGTTTCAGAGCGCATCGAGTTTAAAATACCATCTACAAGCTGATGCTGACAGCCCCGCTCCTGCCGCCCGCTTGTGGCAGACCACACTTCCACGCTCACCGGGAGGCCCGGACTGGCCATCGGGAGGACCGGGAGGGTGTATTGATTGATTGAAAAGTTTATTAACAGCTTGTATATTGGGTACAGTACAGTACAGCTCAAAACATACAATTGTTAAGGGGATGCAGACCAGAGAAAGACTTTCGTCTTGTTTACATCAGGGTCCCCCATTTCCAATTCATCATATCATTTAAGACATATAAGACATATTTGACATACAGATGGCTTATTTACAATTTACATAGGTGGTTTTTTACATACAGATGGCTTATTACAATTTTCATTTTAGATTTCGTTCTAATACATCCTAACCGGACATTTAAGACATACCAAGTCTACAGATATACAGTTAGTAACAGAGTCTAAAATGCGAGTATATACATAGATGGGGGGGGGAAGCTGTCCATTGTACGACAGGTTGAGATTTGTACCATTACCGGGGCCAGTTTTGCAATGCTCTCCCCCGAAGGTGCTCTTTAAGAGAGGTTTTGAAGGTAAGTATAGTTTTACTTTCCTTTACAGTTGTGGGAAGAGCGTTCCACCTTGATGTGGCATAATTGCGAAACGTGTATTCCCCTTTTTTGTGCCAAATCTGGGTTTTACATGATTTGTGGAGCTCCCTCTGGTGTTATGATCATGGTATTCCTTGACCTTTGGGAAGAATTTTGACATGTACATGGGTACCATAGAGGTGTAGTGGATCTTGTAGACCAGGCCCATTGCAAGTAGCTGTACTCTGTCGTCTACTCTAAGCCATCCTAGGTTGTCAAAGTGGGCAGAGGTGAGGTGGGTTCTAGATGAAAGGTCAAGCAGTAGTCTGACCAGTTTATTTTGCGATGTTTGAAGTTTTATTTTTAGCGCCTTGGAGGTGCTATGGTACCATGACGTGCAAGCATAGTCATAGTACCCTTGAATGAGTGCTCCTGCCAGAGTTTTCAGGGTGTTTTTGTTTACCAGAGAGGAGATCCGGTATAGGAATCTAGTTCTTTGATTGACTTTTTTTATTACATTGGATGCCATTTTGTCACAGGAGAGGTTTGCCTCAAGAATAGATCCTAGGTATTTAATTTCCTTCTTACTAGTGACAATAATGTCACCCACTGCAACTGAGAAGTCGTCGGATTTGCTGAGATTATGTTTCGAACCGAAGAGAATGGACTCTGTTTTACCCAGGTGTAATGATAATTTATTATCGGCGAGCCAGGTGCAGATTCTGCCGAGCTCGGAGCTGAGGGTTTTTTCAACCTGCAATCTGCTCCTGTCAGAGACCAGCAGGGCTGAGTCGTCCGCGAACAGGAACAAGTTGCAGTCACATGCTGATGACATGTCATTTGCATAAATTAGGAACAGTAACGGACCTAATATGCTTCCTTGTGGAACACCACAGCTCACTGGGAGGGGGGGGGACAGAGTACCGTTTACCTCCACCATCTGTTCTCTCCCCTCCAGGTAGGATTGCATCCAGCTCACCGATAGTTTATCAAAACCAATTGCTTTTAGCTTGTCAATCAGAATGGGGTGATTGACAGTGTCGAAAGCCTTTTGTAGGTCCAGCATCACCATGCCGCAGTATTTACCCTCGTCCACCTCTTGTTTGATGTGGTCGTTCAAATAAAGAAGGCATGTGTCAGTGGAGTGGGATGTTCTAAAGCCAGATTGAAATTCATAGATTAGTTTTTTTCCGCGAGGTACTTTTCGACCTGTTCATATACTATTTTTTCCATGACTTTCGAGATGGAGGTAAGTATAGAAACAGGGCGGTAGTTGCCTGGGTCCAATTTGCTGCCCTTTTTGTGCAGGGGGGTTACTCTTGCAATTTTGAAGTCTTTGGGTACTTTTCCCTGTTTTATGGAGAGGTTAATTATGTGAGCTATGACTGGTGAGATGGCGGTTGCTGTGTCTCTGAGGAATTTGGAGGGGATATTGTCGTGGCCAGTGGCCTTGTTAGGTTTGAGGGCGCTCAGTTTAATGAGTACCTCTGCTGTTGTTACCCTTGCTAGACTGAAATCATCTTTGCGTACCCCTAGGTTTTTGTAGTAGGTCATGATGTGATCTACTCCAAAAAGCCCTGAGTGGGAGGGTAATTTATTTACAAGAGTTGTGGCTATGTTTGTGAAAAAAATGTTCAAGTACTTGGCCACATCCAGTTTGTCTGTGATGAGCCTGTTATCTGTCTTTGTGTGTATGTGTGGCGCGACTCGCGCGAGCGAGGCACACCTTACGTGTTGTTGTTGTTAGCATCTGGTGCTAGCTAGCTGCGCTAACGGATATAAGGAGCTGTTTCAATGACATTTCGCCGACAACTGCGCCGAGCACTTGACTTTATGCAGGTAGCCAGACAGTGGGACATTGTACGAAAAGTCAGCACACTCAGCACGGATAGTGCGCGCAACATGATTGCAGCGTCCAGGCAGCTCCCGTTCGAGCATATATGCCTTGAGCGCACATAGCTCCAACGATCCATCACAGTGTCTACACACACACACACACACACACACACACCACACACACACACACACCACACACACACACACACACACACACACACACACACACTTTGTATTGTATTATTGTATGAGAGGTTCCAGGTTGAATTGAGGCCAATATTTGTAATGTTCAGAGGTTGTTGTGTTTAATATTCATGAGAATATTTGTCATTGTTCAAATGATAATAAACAAACATATAAAGCATATTTGTCCACTCATATGTTGATGAGAGTATTAAAAACTTGAAAAATATCCCTCTAAGGTACATTTAGAACAGATACAACATGTGCGATTAATTTGCGATTAATCGCGATTAACTATGGACAATCATGCGATTAATCGCGATTAAATATTTTAATCAACTGACAGCCCTAATTTCTATTAAAACTATCAAACACTAACAAATATGTTCAGTTGTTGCTGTTTCTAACATGTGTCTGAAGCTGCATGATGCTCAAACTGACTGAATAGTTTAAACTGAAGATGCTGTGATCTATGTCTCCACTATTCCTAAAATAAATATTCTCTATTTATTTTGATCACATTTCTTCTAAATTCATCCTGACTTCTTTGTAAACTCTGTGATCTTGAGTTGAATCAGTTTCTGTGGGTTTTGATTTGTCTGGCTGCACATCACGATTAGTGTAGAAGGAGCAGAGTTTATGATGTGAAGTCACCACTTTTTATTGAAGGTGAAGAACGTTGTCTTTCATATTAATGAGAGCTCTTTTCACTTTTTGGACCTTACTGTTTTTAACCTGTCGGGAGTGTCCACTTTATAAACGTCTACATTCTCTACTTCTCCAGCTATAATCAGATTATTAAACCTTTCATTATTTCAATCAGGAACATTGTTTTCTAAACTTACATCATGTGTTCTTTATTCAGACTGAGGAGCTGCAGTTTGTCAGAGATCAGCTGTTCTGCTCTGATCTCAGCTCTGAAGTCCAACATCCATCTGAGAGATCTGGACCTGAGTCTCAACGATCTGAAGGATTCAGGAGTGGAGCTGAGAGATCTTCTGGAGAGCCCAGACTGCAGACTGGAGACTCTCAGGTCAGTAAGGGGTCGACTCAGTCTCTGCTGGTTCAGCAGGATTGTATTGAACACAGGGAGGTGGATGTGTTCCTCTCACTGGGGAATCTCTCCAGTTCCACCTTCCAGGCGTAGCCTAGCTTAGCACAACACATCAGTGATGTTACCATTTATCTGCAGTTTCTCCTTTTGTTCATCTCATGTTTCTTTTCTTGCGTTCTCCCAAGAACAATATAATGCAAGCTGACAATGCAAAGCCACATTTCAGTCAGGAGCAACTTGTTAACAGACACATCCTACTCTGCATAATTCACTCTGATCCTTTAAACACCTGAGTTGAAACTCGATGCTAAAGGGCCCCCCCTTGCGTTGGAAAGTGACGACAGGGACCCTGACACAACGTCAACATAGGCCGAGTTGTGAGTGAGAATGTGTTGTTCAGTCAGCTGCAACTCATTAACAGACACATTTTACAGTTAAAAACAGTTTGTTTTTTCTATGAAGTTGTTTTGTTCCTGGACTAATGCCTAGTTAACTCTCTAATGCAGCTGAGAGCTGTGGCAGCAGTCGTAGTGTTTGCAGAGAGGATATGATGGGATGTAAAGCATTGATCAGGACTCTGAAGCTGACTCAAAGAACAAACACTTATTTTAAACTGGATCTCAAACTGTTGGATTGTGTTCATCCCTACAGGACAATTATGGGACGATCAGATCCACGATCCAGAAGACCTGTGAGTACTGAAACCATGTCCTCCATTCATCAAGATATTGTACAATAAATCTGATCTTAAAAGGTATTTATAGTACAATAATTATTATTATTGTTTTATTATTATTTTTCTCACCTCTTCTCTCCATCAGGTGACTCCGATATGGAACAGGAAGTGAAGACAGACACAAAGGTGAGAGCGGAGCAGCTGACAGAGTTGAAGCTAGAACTTAACTTGATTTCTAATATAATAAATAACTTTGTTTGTTCCAGGCTCCTGAATCCTTCTCACCTGAACACACACCTGAGTCTTCATACAGGTATATATTCATTTCATTGTGTTTGATGTCATGTCTTTCACCTTGAGGTTTTGCATCCAATCTCTTTCCAGCAGACATGAATAAAATAATGCCTCTGTGTGTAGGATTGTTTTCTTGTACCAGTCTAGATCCTCGCTGGACTAGACATTTTGTTAATTGAATGAAGTGTACACACACATCCTGATGCATTGGACACATCTTCAGTGATGTTCCTGTAACCATCAGGTGTTTCAGATCTTTCAACAAACCCTCCTCCAGGTCAGATCCAGCTGGATGAACACCTGTCAGTCAGAACACAGGCCAGTGAAGGCTTGTTGTAGTAACTTGTCTCTTGTGTGTCTACAGGTTCAGGTGTCCTGGTCCAGGTGAGTTCCAGTGTGCTTCGACTGGCCTGGTGTTCGTCATGGCTCAGGAGGCGGAGCTTCTGTACAGGACGGTCCCTTGGGATGAGAGCTCCTCCAATCAGCTGGCAAGCAGGCAGCAGGGCCGCTGTTCGACGTGAAGAGTTCTGATGAAGCTGCCGTCTGCCAGCTCCACCTGCCGCACAGTGAGACAGAGGATGGTAAAGACATCTAGTGTTAACAAATATACTTATATAATGTTTAGCACCTTATGATATCCACTACCGTTCAAAGTTATAAAGCAGTTTATTAAACTAGTTTAACAAAGATAAGATAATTCAGACACAAATCTGTTCTTTACATTCAAAATAGTCGTGTCCCCAAAAGAAGAAGAATGAAATCATTAAAACATCCATTTAGTCGATGTGTTTCATGACATCATTATTGAAGCAGACGATGCAATGCAGCTCTAAATACTGAGTTGGAGTGTCTTTGGGCCTCTGCAGTCTCCTCACTGTATATTAAAGACATGTAAACTGTGACCTGTCAGTCCACAGCATGTTTAGCTGCTAACAGTGCTAACTCAACGCTAACTCACTCTAAGCTAGCAGTTTGATTAATTATTACTTTGTTATCCATCTGTTGCTCTTTCTGCTCTCTACATTGTCAGTCTGGCTGAAGCATGTAAAAACAAAACAACAGACAACAACATTTATAAGTTAGACTTTCTACGCCCTGAAAGCTTTAGAAAACTCTTCACACGTCTAGAGAATCACTCAGACATGAGACCGGACTCAGTCAAGCTGTTCTGGCTGCAGATTACAAACATCTCAGCAGTCTTTAAATTAGAAAATAATTACGCATGCTCACCTCCAGAAAGATCACAGGGGGCGGAACAATAATTAAACATTACAAATAAAAGGTGAGGATATAAACTGGTACATCCCAGCGAGGCTCCAAAGTGAATGACATCAGATGAACATTAGCTCTGAACTAAAGTGTCATTGAATATGATGAAGCTGTTTCAGCAGCAATGCAACAGATGACCAGCTCTTTGCTCCACAGCGCTGCTCCTGGACGGCCTGTTGTCTGTCGTCCACATCACTGATGAAGGCCTGAGCATCTTGGAGCCGCTGGAGGTTACACGCACTCACGTGGTGGTGAAGGTGCCTCACCTCTCTCTCCTCGGCATTATCTTCGATCCTTGAAAAGGCTTCTAGGGTGGCCGATAAATGGCCAAATTCTGGTGTTCCTACGACCCCCGGGCAGAGTGGAGCAAATACTGGATGTACATCTTCTGCAGAACAACGTCCTTGTGGAGGAGGTAATGTGCTCACCATCAGACTAAACACTGGTTTTAAACCTGTTTCCACACACACTGCTCCTCTTCGCAAACGTTCTCGTGCTGGGAGAAGATTAAGATCTGAACTGAATCTTTTGCGTATATTGCTTGTGCAGATTTAATAATTAGTTCTTCATTATTAACATGGAGTGCCACACTCTACTTTGGTTATCAAACTCGAAGTTTACCTCAATACTTTAAAATACATTAAAAAAGACATTAAGAAGTAGAGGCCCCCTACTGAGAGAGATAATATGATGCAGTTGATAAAGCCAGTTGAGTAGCACTTGAAATGTGTTGGCTCTATGAAACCTGATGTACTTATATGATTCTGTTTTCTTCAAGTTTGTATCTTCTTGGTCGAATGCACTTATTGTAAGTCCCTTTGGATAAAAGCCTCAGCTAAATGTAATGTAATGTAATAGCACGATAGTTTCATTCTTTTAAAGTCTTTAAGCACGTTTTCTCTGCGGTCAGCACCAACTCTAGGCGGATGGACTACTAGTTACTTTAATACTAACTAGAAAATGCATTTCCTGCTGAAAATGCGTGTGAATGCTGTAAGCTGCACACATTTGTTGTTGAATTGCAGAAAAATCTGAATATGTTATTAGTTGAATGGTGACTAGCTGCTTTTCGCTACAAAAACCAAGTAAGTGTTATAACTCAAATGCATTGCACTGACTTTGTTGAAAACTTAACAGTGACATTTTAAACTGGAAGAATAGGAAAAATAGTGATGAAGCTTAATAAACAAGAACATGTATAGCCTAAATGTCCTGAAATAGCTGAATAATGTTGTAGTTGAATGGTTTTTGTAGCTGAAAGTAGGCTGAAGGAGTTAGATATGAAATGCACGTAAATCAAATCAAATCAAATCAGGTTTTATTTATAAAGCACATTTAAAAGCGATTTTTGGTCGAGCCAAAGTGCTGTACATGTAATAAAAACACATTACTACAATCACAATAAACGACAATAAATTACAACAGATATATATAAAAAACAAAAATAAAAATAAAAACACAAGGAAAAGTCAGGAGTCGTGCTCCGCTCTAACTAGAAAGCCAGAGAGAAGAAGTGTGTTTTTAGTGTAGATTTAAAAAACCCTAGGGTCTGGGCCGACCTCACATGGAGGGGCAGAGTGTTCCAGAGCCTAGGGCCAGCTGCTGCGAAGGCTCGGTGCCCTCGGGTTTTGAGCCTGGTCTTGGGCACTACCAGCAGCAGCTGGTCAGCAGACCGTAAAGCTCTGGCTGGGGTGTAGCGCTGGAGGAGTTCAGCTATATAGGCCGGAGCCAGCCCATTTAGTGCTTTAAAAACAAATAAAAGGATTTTAAAATCAATTCTGAACCGAACTGGAAGCCAGTGTAGTGAGGCCAGAATAGGGGTGATGTGGTCACGCTTTTTGTGGCCAGTCAGCAAATGTGCAGCAGCGTTTTGGACTAGCTGCAGGCGTTTAATTGAGGCCTGGTCCATACCCACATACAGAGCGTTACAATAGTCCAGTCTCGAGGTTACAAAGGCGTTAATAACCCTTTCTAAGTCATTAAAAGATAAATACGACTTGGTTTTGGCCAATAGTCTTATTTTTAAAAAGCAGGATTTGACTACGGTGCTGACCTGCTTGTCGAATTTAAAAGTGCTAGTGAAGGTCACTCCAAGGTTCATGACCGAGGGGAGGATGTTGTTTTTGATAGAGCCCAGAATATCAACCGGAGAGGCTGGAGGTTGCAGTCCAAAAAATATGACCTCAGTCTTGCTCTCGTTGAGGTTGAGAAAGTTTTTGCTCAGCCAGGATTTTATCTCTGCTAAGCAGTCCATCAACTGCTGTAATGAGTGTGTGACATTTGCATTTTACGTAGTAGTATACTATAAGTAAAAGTAGTAGTAGTAGCTGTACTAGTAGTAGCAGCTGTAGTATAAGTAGCTGTAAAAGGAGTAGTAGTTGTATTAATAGTAGTGGTGTTAGTAGTATAAGTAGTAGTAGTAGTAGTAGTAGTAGTAGTAGTAGTAGTAGTAGTAGTAGTAGTAGTAGTAGTGTTCTATCAGGTGTAAGAGTCGGGAGGACCTGATAATTTATTCTGGCAAATTACTCAGACCTACTAATGAACCTAACCGAAGTTATTGAGTCTATGTAAGTTTACTGCTTGGCTCAGATCCACCAACATCAGCAAGATCTCACCTCTATTAACTCCCCGAAGAACCAGGTTCAATTAACTGCTGTTTCAATTCAGACGACCCCCTAAATCTGTTTAAGCGATCCCGAAGGATTTTGATATCAGTAAATGAGGTGTGGCCCTACCTAAGTATGAGTGTGGCAGTGTGCAATCTTACCTTTCAAGCAGGAGAGGAGAGCGCAGATGTCTTTTAAGTTGTCCCAATCCAAAAGGTGGGATCAGTTTATTTGAAGAAAAATAGGTCCAAACTTATACAGGGTTTTTACCGTCTCTCGTTACAACATTATAATCATACTAAACCTATCACGCTGTGATCATGTTCTAATATGAAACTTTAATTCATTTTTGTGGCCAGTCAGCAAACGTGCAGCAGCGTTTTGGACTAGCTGTAGGCGTTTAATTGAGGCCTGGTCCATACCCACGTACAGAGCGTTGCAGTAGTCCAGTCTCGAGGTTACAAAGGCGTTAATAACCCTTTCTAAATCATTAAAAGATAAATACGACTTGGTTTTGGCCAATAGTCTTATTTTAAAAAAGCAGGATTTGACTACGGTGCTGACCTGCTTGTCGAATTTAAAAGTGCTAGTGAAGGTCACTCCAAGGTTCATGACCGAGGGGAGGATGTTTTTTTTGAGAGAGCCCAGAATATCAACCGGAGAGGCTGGAGGTTGCAGTCCAAAATATATGACCTCAGTCTTGCTCTCGTTGAGGTTGAGAAAGTTTTTGCTCAGCCAGGATTTTATCTCTGCTAAGCAGTCCATCAACTGCTGTAATGAGTGTGTGACATTTGCATTTTACGTAGTAGTATACTATAAGTAAAAGTAGTAGTAGTAGTAGCTGTACTAGTAGTAGCAGCTGTAGTATAAGTAGCTGTAAAAGGAGTAGTAGTTGTATTAATAGTAGTGGTGTTAGTAGTATAAGTAGTAGTAGTAGTAGTAGTAGTAGTAGTAGTAGTAGTAGTAGTAGTAGTAGTAGTAGTAGTAGTAGTAGTAGTAGTAGTAGTAGTGTTCTATCAGGTGTAAGAGTCGGGAGGACCTGATAATTTATTCTGGCAAATTACTCAGACCTACTAATGAACCTAACCGAAGTTATTGAGTCTATGTAAGTTTACTGCTTGGCTCAGATCCACCAACATCAGCAAGATCTCACCTCTATTAACTCCCCGAAGAACCAGGTTCAATTAACTGCTGTTTCAATTCAGACGACCCCCTAAATCTGTTTAAGCGATCCCGAAGGATTTTGATATCAGTAAATGAGGTGTGGCCCTACCTAAGTATGAGTGTGGCAGTGTGCAATCTTACCTTTCAAGCAGGAGAGGAGAGCGCAGATGTCTTTTAAGTTGTCCCAATCCAAAAGGTGGGATCAGTTTATTTGAAGAAAAATAGGTCCAAACTTATACAGGGTTTTTACCGTCTCTCGTTACAACATTATAATCATACTAACCTATCACGCTGTGATCATGTTCTAATATGAAACTTTAATTCACAGTTTTACATGTATTACCATAATTTGTAACTTCAACTGCCCAATTCAGTTGTGACATTTAAAATCTCGCGATAGAATTTAGAGGCTTTTCCTCATAAAAGACCAGTGATAATAAAAAGCACATTCAAACTTTCATTCAACAAATCAATTCACATCAATTCCATACCTTTTTTCCAACACAGATGGCGGGTACTAACATTCACAAACACACACCTATATCCCGCATGTATTCGGAGGAAGATCCTCACAGGTGGCGGGTACTAAGGCGCCGTTTACACGAGGAGAAAACTGCTTGTATCTGCATAGTTTCGCGTGCGTATAGCCCTATTATTTACACGAGGCCGATAGAAACTGACCCCTCAAACGATAACGGGTCCCAAGGTGGATAGATTTGCAAATGAAACGCTCTGGGGGGTCAACCGAGTCCGTGTAATCACCTCTATACGAATATTTCCTGAAAAAATAACGATAGCCCCGCCTCTCCCCACCTCTCCTGCTCATTGCTGTAGCAACTATCAAAAATAACTGTGTTAATTAAACGCACAAGGGGTTCTTGAATGAAATAATATTATAAAAGGCAAACAAGAATTGTTAACGCCCAATATACTCCTTAAACAAAATAAACAGAGTCAGATTTCATGCATTGATCCATTATATTGACAATTTTCCAGCCAAACAACACAAACTAAATTAAAAAGTCCGCTCTGCGATACACCAAACTTGTCTTTACTGCCTAATCCAGGCCATTATTGTTCATTGCTCCTGCGCCCGTCGGCGGCAAAAAGAGAAATGTTTATAATCCACACAAAAAAAGGAAACACGAGGACCGGCGTGTCCCAGAGGAGCGATCTCACCCGGTGTTTGTAGAGAATATCTCTCTTTCTGAGCGCGTCCTGTCCACGGAGACGTGCTTCATGGTCGGTCGATGCAATATCCACAGATTCGGTTTCTTTCAGTTAACTTCCCCGTTGCATTTATCCATTTGCTGAGGAAATTACTATATCCCGCTGAATATCAGCAATCGCCACACACACTTCCTCCTGTCAGTAGCTACTGCTAGTGCTACTGCTACTGACCATGCTACAGATATTAGTGCAAAATCTACAGCTCCTCTACCACAACCATCAGCAACAAGTGGACATGGAGAATTACATGAACTACATGTTGCTAATACACCGCGGGGCTTAAACAGAAGGGTAGCCATGGCAACATTGCGGGGGGCTGCTCGGGCTGCTCTACTTCGCTGCTTTTGGTGTATTTTGGCGGAAGTTACAGCGCCACTTACAGTCCCGGCATATGTACTACAGCGTTTCCAGCGGTCTCGTTTGAACAGACACGTTAAATGAAACGAATGCATGTGAACGGAAGACTTTTTTGAATACGCATACTGTGCATAAACGCAAACGTGTGAAGGAGGCCTAATACTCAAAAACACATAGCAATTCATTCCACTCATTCAACCCAGAAATTCACTCCACTTTCAACAAAGAAATTCGAGAGATATTTACCAAGTTTGAGAGAACCTTACCGAGAGCAAAAACCCAGCTCTCAGGGAGAGAGCGTTACCGAGAGAGAGTATACCAGGGGATCCCCCCCCTCTCTCTCGCTCTCTCCAAAAGAAAAGTTCCTCCCCATCTGCCAGTGTCTTTATGCTCGAAAACAGGATAGAAAAACCCAAAGACACCTCCTCCATACCCATATTTGTGGAAACTGGGCATGGCCTCTGATGTACAGGACTGGACATGACCAGACATATTCTATGGCTCTGGCATAAGACACACCTTCCCATGTTTGTGTAAAAAGGACATGACCCCTACTCTGCAGGACTTGCAAAATATTATTCTCGGCTATGACATAACCACCTTTTTAGGGCCTCAATGTATTTCTCCTTAAGTCAGGAGCCCCCCTCCCTGTGTACTGCTGTGAGGGGAGAGAGAAGAAACTGCCTCTTTCTTATCAGTGACACCCATAAACCATTATAGGCCTTACACACTCAATTTAACAAACCACTTTGTTTATACTGTAAATATAGAAAATCATAAAATATGAAGCATTTTCATTGTGGGTTATACAAGAATATAATTGATTATATTTGATTATAACTAACTTTCGTTTTAATTATTCAACCTGATATGGAGATCTCAACACAGGTTCAAACCCCACTGCAGTCAGCATGTCGTTGTGTCCCTGAGACACTTCACCCCAAAGTGCTCCTGTGGGGATTGTCCACAGTATTGAGTATGTAATGCCGCGTTTCCACTACACGGCCTCGCTCGGCCCCGCTCGGTATGGCTGGGCCTCGTTAGGACTGGCTCACTTTATGGCGCATTTCCATTACAGTTTAGGAACTGGGGCAGTATCTATAGTAACGCAGTGTAGGCGGAGCCGTGACGTGATCTTCAGAGGACCCCAGAAAAACAACACAGCCGTTAGCTGTTAGCACTCAGAGCTCACAGCTCCTCATATATGTTCAGAAACTAGACAAAAGTTAAACAAGTACAAACCACAGACTGCCTGTGTCATGGAGAATACAGTCGCTGCTTTATTTATGTCTGTATAGGCCGTTGTTGTGAGTGTGGACGGTAGGAGCATATACTGCGTTAGCTTAGCCAATCTCCATTTAGAAAACAAGCATTTTAAAAGGTGTTTCGCCTGCCGTCTGTCTGCAGACTTGACAAAGCATTAATTCATGGTTTTTACTAACCGGTATCAGTATGTTGTTACTTCGGCATCATTTTGAAACGTGTATTACAATTAAATCACGGTCAAATATGTCCATCTTGTTGTAGTTGTTGCCCCTTGCCAGCGACGCTCTCTCTAGTTTAGCATACTCAGCCCGACTCAGCCTCGTTGTCTCTGGCCCTGGACCCACGATTTTATGAGGCCAGAAAAACTGTGAATTAGGACCCGCCGGCCGGTACTAGGCCAAGTGGAAACGCAACCAAAGACGGGCCGCTGACGTCACAGCCCTCTTAAACCGGGCTGCGGGCTGTAGTGGAAACGCGCCATAAGTCGCTTTGGATAAAAGCGTCTAACAAGTAACATGTAATGTAATGTAATGTTAGTAGTAGTTGTATGCGTAGTAGTGTGGTAGTAGTGGTAGTAGTAGTAGTAGTAGTAGTGGTAGTGGTAGTGGTAGTGGTAGTAGTGGTAGTAGTAGTAGTAGTAGTAGTAGTTGTATGAGTAGTAGTGGTAGTAGTGGTAGTAGTAGTAGTAGTAGTAGTAGTAGTAGTTGTATGCGTAGTAGTGGTAGTAGTGGTAGTCAGTGGCGTCGCCTGGCCTGGGCATCCGGGGCTTTAGCCCCGAATGTTTTTTCTGTAGCCCCAGACAATTCTCCCTCAATAATATAATACATTAACCGTGCTTTACGTGAACCTCATCATGACACAAGAGAGGACGGCAGCACTGTAATTTCCCGTGTTCAGTGAATGCAACAGAGGCATGACACCAGACCAATCAGAGAGTTGCATGGAAATAAACGTGTGCTTGTGTCATTCAAGCTCGGCTCTGTGTCTGTGTGTGGCAATAGCGCATTTAGTGTGATAGAGAGAGAGAGAGAGGGAGAGAGGGGGAGGGAGGGACCGGTGCCAGCATGGACCGTGTTGTTAGCATCTGGTTAGCTAGCTGCACTAACGGACATAATGAGCTGTTTGTTCCACAAGAAGCTGGAGGAGAGTCCTCTCCTCTCAGATTGAGAGACTCAGGTGAGCTAAAGGACTCTCTGAGTGTTTAGATACTTAACTTTAGTCTAAGTTATCTCAGTGGGTCTCAAACGGTTTGGTCACAAATTATTAAAAAGATTATTTCCGCGGCACACCTTCATATGATCATTATAGTTATAAAAAAAATAAGAGAATAAAGGAAAAACAGTTATTAAATACTATGTGGCAGTAAAACAAGAATAGAGTTTAAAAAGGGAGTGATTAGTAAAATATCCATAAAGAAAAAGTACATCTGTTTACAGTTCACTGCTACGCTGATGACACACAGATTTACCTCAGCACCAAATCCCCCCACAACCCCCCCTCACCCACATCGAATCCTGTCTGACTGCTATAAAATCCTGGATGGCACACAACTTCCTCAAACTCAACAGCAATAAAACTGAACTCCTCCTCATCGGCTCCAAATCCACCCTCAGCAAAACCCCCAACCTGACACTCACCATCGATGGCACCCCTGTTTCCCCCTCCACCCAGGCACGCAACCTTGGCGTGATATTTGACCCCACCCTCTCCCTCGAGCCCCACATCCGCCAAGTTGTTAAAACCTCATTTTTCCACCTCCGCAATATCGCCAAACTCCATCCCTCTCTCACCCGCCCTGCAGCTGAGCGACTCATTCACGCCTTCATCTCCTCCCGCCTGGACTATTGCAACGCACTCCTCTACGGCATCAGCACTACATCCCTCAATAGACTTCAGCGTGTCCAGAACGCAGCCGCCAGACTCCTCACCCACACCAAATCATGGCATCATATCACCCCGGTCCTCAAAGAACTTCACTGGCTCCCCGTTTCACACCGCATCCAACACAAACTCCTGGTACTCACCTACAAAGCCCTCCACCACCTGGCCCCCCCCTACCTCACTGACCTCCTCATCCTCTACCAACCACCCCGGTCCCTCAGATCCACCTCAGCCGGTTTGCTTTCCATCCCCAAGGCCAAACTCCGGAGCTTTGGGGACAGAGCCTTCTCTGGGGCAGCCCCGAAGCTCTGGAACTCCCTCCCCCAAGACCTCCGTGAGTCTGAGTCCCTCACCCTGTTCCAGTCCCGCCTCAAAACCCATCTCTTCAAATCTGTATACCCATAAACCCCTCCCCCCACCCCCCACTTCCTCCTGACTGCTTTCTGTTTTTTTTTTTGTTTTCTCTGTTTTGTTTTTGTTTTGTTGTTGTTTTGTTGCCTGTCCTTGTCTGTCTACCCTTCCCCAAATGTAAAGCGTCTTTGGGTTTAGAAAAGCGCTATATAAATAGAATTTATTATTATTATTATTAGTTCTGCTTCATATGGGTGTTGAGAGAGGTATCCATAGATCTCTTCATTTTGCTCTCAAAGTGCACCAAATCGATGCATTTAACTTCAATATTTAAAAAAAAATCTTCCCGGGGGAGCATCCCCCGGACCCCCATAGAGGAGGTGAGCCCCCCACTCATAAAAAATACCACTTTACCCCTGCCTATATGCCGTGAGCTGATTATCGAGCCTTCATTGTAACAGTCGCGGGTGTACTGTGTGTGTGCGTGTGGGGAGTGTTGCAGTGAAAAATGCCACTGTAGTGCCGCCGCCACTGTGGGCTAAGCCCCGAATGTTTTCAGGTCCAGGCGACGCCCCTGGTGGTAGTAGTAGTAGTAGTAGTAGTATTAGTAGTAGCAGTGGTAGTAGTTGTGTTAGTAGTAGTAGTAGTAGTAGTAGTATTAGTAGTAGTAGTAGTAGTATTAGTAGTTGTATGAGCAGTGGTAGTAGTTGTGTTATTAGTAGTAGTATAAGTAGTTGTAGCAGTGGTAGTAGTTGTGTTAGTAGTAGTAGTAGTAGTAGTAGTATTAGTAGTAGTAGTAGTAGTAGTAGTAGCAGTGGTAGTAGTTGTGTTAGTAGTAGTAGTAGTAGTAGTAGTATTAGTAGTAGTAGTAGTTGTATGAGCAGTAGTAGCAGTGGTAGTAGTTGTGTTAGTAGTAGTATTAGTAGTAGTATAAGTAGTAGTAGCAGTGGTAGTAGTTGTAGTAGTAGTAGTAGTATTAGTAGTAGTAGTAGTAGTAGTAGTAGTAGTAGCAGTGGTAGTAGTTGTGTTAGTAGTAGTAGTAGTAGTAGTATTAGTAGTAGTAGTAGTTGTATGAGCAGTAGTAGCAGTGGTAGTAGTTGTGTTAGTAGTAGTATTAGTAGTAGTATAAGTAGTAGTAGTAGTAGTAGCAGTGGTAGTAGTTGTGTTAGTAGTAGTAGTAGTAGTAGTAGTAGTTGCTGTAGGAGGAGCAGTAACAGTCATAATAGTTGTTGAAGTAGTAGGGGGCTTTTATTTAGAAACAAATAATTTTCCTGTGCGTCTATGGATACAGTGATATTCTAGGGCTTTTATTTTGAAGGTGTGTGTGGTTGGGGGATGAGGGGAGAAAAACAAGTGTGTGTGTGTGTGTGTGTGTGTGTGTGTGTGTGTGTGTGTGTGTGTGTGTGTTGTGTGTGTGTGTGTGTGTGTGTGTGTGTGTGGGTGGGGTTGGGTGTGGGTGTGGGTGTGGGTGTGGTGTGGTGGGTGTGTGTGTTTGGGCGTGTCTGCTCTTTGTGGACTTTTTGTCACTGAGATCACTGTTGGGCCCGAATGGTGGGTCTGTTTGATATGATGAAGGCATATAGGCAAGCCAGACAAATGTTGCTACTGAAATCTTTTTAAATGATTGAATAGAGTTTATATTTTGGGATTGAGAGCAGTTTTACAATATGTTAAAGACCCTCTAGCCCTGAGAGTCTGTCCCATATGCCCCCAGAAAATGACACCAGTAATGACAAACAGATGAGAATGCTGCATGGGGTCTGGGTGCCGTGTTGGCGGGACGTTGCGGGGCTCGCTGCTCCGCCCTTTAAGGCTTGAGGAGCGGACAGTGTGAGCTGGATTACTGGTGTTGTTTCCTGGTTGCTGCGTGGGGCCTGAGCTCCACGGAGCACCGCGGAGCTCAGGCTGAGTGAGTGAGTGAGTGTGCAGAGCTTGGTCTATATCCAGCATCCAGGGAAACACAGCGGAAATCCACCTCACACTGTCCGCTCCGGGACATGCTCGGGAGTCCCGCCCTGGCAGAGGGTGTGCCTATTGTTCTATAGCTGTGTGCCAATTGGTCCATTTGGACTTAGTGACGTCAATAGGCCCCGGAAGAAAAACATGGAAAAAGAAACATCTACAACGAGGTGTTCTGGGGCAGCACCAAGCCCCCAGGGTGTGCGCCGGACTCAGAGGCAAAAATGTGTTGTGTCCAAACGGCGGTACTACAATTTCCGTATCAGTCCGTGATATCACTGGGCCCAGAAAGACTTTTCCCCATTGACTAACATGGGGAAAGAAACGTCTGTAAATCAGCGGATAATCTTTTTTAAACTAAATAAACTACCCAGTATGAACTATCTTATAGCCCTTATTAGAATCTTTCGGTCCTTAAAGTTGTAAAATGCACTAAAAGCCGAATCTAGATTTTTCTCACTTTTTCTTCATTCTAGCTAGCCGAGAGTGGGAGCTCAGGAGGCGGGGCTTAATGACATGAGGCGGGGCTTAAGGGGCGCATGCTCTGTGAGCTACATACGGGTTCTTCTGCTCTGACAGCCAGGCATGACGGGTAATCTGTGACGTTTCATCTCTCAAAAGTTGGGCCATTTTACCTACATGCGCCAATGAGCAGCTCTGATAGGAAAGAACGAGACCCCGCCTCCCACGCTCTATCCAGTTCTTACCCTGGAATCAGGATGTAGAGAGTCAGGATGAAGTCAGGATGTAGAGAGTCAGGATGATGAGAGTCAGGATGTAGAGAGTCAGGATGTAGAGAGTCAGGACGTAGAGAGTCAGGACGATGAGAGTCAGGACGTAGAGAGTCAGGACGTAGAGAGTCAGGACGTAGAGAGTCAGGACGATGAGAGTCAGGATGTAGAGAGTCAGGATGTAGAGAGTCAGGACGTAGAGAGTCAGGACGATGAGAGTCAGGACGATGAGAGTCAGGATGTAGAGAGTCAGGACGATGAGAGTCAGGATGTAGAGAGTCAAGACGTAGAGAGTCAGGACGATGAGAGTCAGGACGATGAGAGTCAGGACGATGAGAGTCAGGACGTAGAGAGTCAGGATGTAGAGTCAGAGTCTGGTTGCTAACAAACGCCATTGTAAAACATAGACACTGATGTTCTGCTGTAACGGTGGTGGACTCATCAGAACAGAGTGTGCGAGCTGACCAATCAGAGCACAGTGGGCTCATAGGGAGGGGGGGGGCAGGAGCTCCAACAAGCCGTTTAGGACAGAGAGTGAATACACATACTATACAGAGATGCTGTATGAGAAACCAATGTGAGTTTGGAACATTGAACAATTTAAATCTATTCTAGTAGACCTCAACAATGGAATTATGATCAGTAGAAATGGCCATGCCATGGGACCTTTAATGGCGAGTGATTCTGTTTATTTGTACCTTACTTTGACCATCCGTTCGCTGTCATGATCATTGGAGAGCAGGCAGACGTGTTGTTTTGTATTATAGCAGCTATCGGATGGAATCAATACATGGGACTGCACAGGTTGTCATGTCCGACTATCACAAGTAGAATCATAATGAAAAATACGCCGGTAAAATGTGCCTGTAGAAAACGGCTTATGCCACAAGTTAAAGCAACAAGCAACAAGTAGCCTAGTCAATATAGTCAGTTTAGCTTCGGTTGCTATGCTAACATCACCCATTTTATACCAGAGAAACTTTCATAACAGCGTTGTGATGCCAAACAGCGTCAATTCAGACTGACACACATTCACTTATTATGTCACGATGCAGCAGCGGCAGCACCAGTCGGGCTCTGAGTGGTGGAAACACTAAAGAGAAGAACCAGTTAAGCACCAGAAAAAGAACGGATCTTGAACCGGAACCGTTTTGGTGGAAAAGGGGCAAGAGACAACATTATAAAATGTACCAAAACCTAAACTGGGATAAGTAAAAAACTGTAGAAGATATAAAAAATCTGAATACAAGTTCAATAGCTGAACGTCTTGTGTCTGTTTTAAAGTTGGAATGAAAGTATGTGGAAGGAGTAGCATTTGGTGCACGGTGTAGCTAAAAGAGGATTTGAAGGTTCCTCCCATTGAGTTACATGTTAAAAAAATAGTTATAAAGATGAATATTTCAAAAAGTATACAAAGTTTTGAAGTAATTTAAAGTTTTCCATCATGTGCTGAAAAGGCTGAATATTTTTGATATTTGGTTTCTGTAGCTGAAAGTATGCTGAAGTTATTGAGAGCTAAAATATAGAATAGAAGAATAAAGAAAAGGAATTAGCTATTTGCTAATTTCCACCAGGCAAGACGTCTCGACGACGGGGAGTATTTGTTTAGATCAGTGGAGCAAAAAGTCCTTAAACCGTGGGTTTTGTGCCGTTAAGGTTCGTTGTGGCTTTACAACATCCTTTGCTTGTCCTCAGGTCAGAGCCGGACATTAAGTATTAAAACTGGGGAGTTTTGTCCTTGATCTTCCATTAGACATCATAGTGATGTTAGCCATGGCTAGCCAACCCTCTGGTAGTTTTTAGGGATTAGAGCCGGCATCTTGTGTGATCGCGTTACAGGAATTGGTCATGTGATTAATATGCATTCATTATTTTAACGCGTCAAGGTTTCCAGATTAATCGCGAGTTTTGACACGTTAAAGGTGGGGTAGGTAAGTTTGAGAAACCGTCTCGAGATACACTTTTTGTTATATTCCATGGAATGCTCTTAACATCCCGATAGCAATGAATATCTTAAGTGCTTTGACAAAAAATCCATTAAAAAATATCATCTGTGGAAGCTGTAGTACTGTAAAAAGCACGACCAATCATTTTAGCCGGCCCGGCTAAAATAACTGGATGGCCTACCTGCCTGTCAGCCTTCCATCTGTGCACAAACTTATCTCGTGCCCTCATTGGTCATGTGTGCGTTCGTGTGTGTTGGAGGAGGGGCTCTGTAAGGAAGTGGCAGATTTTCTCCGACTGTGTATTTTCAAATTCTAGCGATCTCGAGCTGGTTTCTCAAACTTACCTACCCTACCTTTAATGTTGACAACCCTAATAAATATATAGAGAATGTGTTGGAGTGGAATTTCATCAAAAAGTATCTAACCTATACACTTTAATTAATCTACACACAATATGTCCACACACTGTTATTCTTAATTGATTGTAATTCTTATATCTCTGTAGAGCAGGTCTGTCAACATGTTGTTTTAAATTGATCAAAATGTCCTGTTACTGAAGGTTGCTGAAAAACAAGGAGGTGCTGTGAACATCAGACTCTCCTCCAACTGTGAGCTGCACATTCATCACAGATACAGTGTGCACTGTGAACCTGAGGGCTTCCTCATATCTGAGGTGAGTCACTGATACTCTTCTAAAGAAACACAATGATCATTTACACACATTTATCTGCATGTGGATCCACAATCAGGAAAGATCCAGATCAACTTTTAACTTCTTCTTCTGGTTTTCAGAGTAAAAAATTTGAATCCAGGTTTGGACCAAATTACCATCCGACATTTCTAGTTTACCTGACGACGAGCACAGAGAAAGTGGTGTTGAAGGTCAAGGACCAAGATGGAAACGTCGTCTGGTCTTGTCCCGTATCACTGGAAGGTAAAGACTCCACCTGAGCTCAGACCCAGTGATAGACTGGATAACTCTAAAGCTCCATCTCACAGCCTTCTCTATTAAGGCTCCATGGCAGCGCATCATTACGACATTAAACACACAACCTGTTATATTCCTAAACTATAGTAAAGAGTAGTGTGGTGGTGAAACAGCGTGGCATCATGGGAGTTGTAGTCTTCATCTTCTAATGGTTAATTGGATACAGCGCCATTACAGGAGACCGTGATGAACGTACTGTTACCTTTAAAATTACACATCTCTCTGAACCATTTGGGATAATGTACGTACACAACTCAACAAAACATGAATAACATAGGCGTAGGAGATTTTATACATGTTAACCTGTTAAGCCCAGAGCCCATTTTCCCCTGTTTATCTACCAGGTCCAAGGCGGCAATTACCCCAGAGAAATGTCCCAGCAGAGCGCAGCGTCCCAGCAGAGAGCAGCGTCCCAGCAGAGAGCAGAGTCCCAGCAGAGAGCAGCGTCCCAGCAGAGAGCAGCGTCCCAGCAGAGAGCAGAGTCCCAGCAGAGAGCAGAGTCCCAGCAGAGAGCAGAGTCCCAGCAGAGAGCAGAGTCCCAGCAGACCAGAGGCTGCGCTCAGTTCGGACAGAGTTCATTCAAAGAGTGACTCCAACTGTCCTGAACAACCTTCTGGATAAACTCTTTGAGTCTGAAGTGATCAGTGAATCTGAAATGAGGTTGGCCAGAACCAAACCCCAAAATGAAGGAGCACGAGAGGTGGTGGACGCGGTGCGAAATAAAGGTGCTGCAGCCAGCAGGGTTCTGATCAATGCTCTCCGAGAGCTGGACCCGTATCTTTACGAAGAGCTCAACTTGAGCTGAGGCAAAACCTTGTGGAGTGTGTGAGAGTTGAAGTCCTGTCCTCTGTTTTGTTACCTGTACATGTTTCCCCTTGTCCTTGAAGGTAACACAGATTCTGAGCGAAGGCCACTTTCCTTCTCTCTTTTCTCCTGGACTCCCTCCTGAGAGCAGCTACCCGTATTGGCCTTCCTTTGGTGTTAGCTTGAGTTTTTTTCAAGTACATGCTTACTTTATTACATAAAATACTTTAATTTACCAGCATCCATTGCATCCTTTCACATTTTTGTCAGGCATAGGAGCCGGGTTATGAAAAAAATAAGGGCTTGTTCTTATTTTACCAATTGGTACTGACTTCTGGGTAAGATTTGGGATTTTGGGGCATTTGGTACCTAGGCATGCGATTTGGAGTTTTATTTGTTTTGTATTATCAAACTGCAAAAACCTGTACGTGTTTGTGCTGGTGATGTAAATATAATATACTTAGGTAGTGAATTAAAAACCCAGTGGTGTTCAGTAACAAAGTACATTTACTCAAGTACTGTACTTAAGTACAATTCTGAAGTACTTTTACTTTACTTGTGTATCTAAATGTTTTGCTACGTTATACTCCTACTCTACAGTTCAGAGGTACATGGTGTACTTTTCCTCCACTACATGTATTTAATACCTTTAGTTACTTTACAGATGTGGATGAATGATGTGAAATATAATCAAGTGTTAAATCAGACTTTAGTTCCACCTGGAGTAAATCCACAAGCTACCCTGCAGTATACAAAGTCATTCAAACTAGCTGCACCTTTACCAGCTTTGAGAACACTTTCATGATCAATCATTATAAAACATATCATATATATTATTCTGAAATGGACCAATCTGCACAATAGCCGCGTTCACACCAAGTACTTTCCTGTACTTAGTTCCTGCACTAAGAGCCCTGGCGCTTTTAACCCCAGGGCACTTAGTACAGATCGCGTTCACACCGGAGTACTTTTCCCTGAGGGAAGATTACGCAAATGAGCCGCTGACGTCACTTCTTCTTCTTCTGCGTTGGCTTTACTGGCAGGCCACAAACCACTTCACGGCGAGTACAGTAGGTGGCGGTAAGCACCTTAAAGTTGTTTGCAATCCGCTACAAAACAAGAGAGAAGAAGAAGAAAAACTTCCCGCGTATACTGTCTGTTGTTTACCTTCCGACCTCAGACATGATGGAGATGGAGTCGACTGAAGTTGTGCTGTTTGTGCTCATGCTATACAGCTTTGTGACTTCGTTAATGCGGCCTGAGCCTATTCGGATCCGGAGCCGCCACACGTCGAATGCTATGGCAAAGTTTATTCAGCAACAAAGGCAGTTTAAAAGCCTTAGGAAAAGGATTGGCCGACGGAAAGCACACATGACTGCCATGTTTCACCGTCGGATGGCTGATGACGATGAGCGTTTTCACGCCCTAAGAACAGCAATGGTAAGTTCAGTAAATTATTAATACTATCTAATGTAGGATTTGTGGAGTTATGTAGAGCTAATTTGCGCCTTTGTATGTGTTCCAGATATGCAAATACTACGGGACGCGTCGTGTCCCGCGCTCTCTCTGGGTGAACAATAGAACCTCAGCCTGGTGGGAGAAGGTGGTGCCGACGTACACCGATGTGCAGTGGATCCAAGATTTCAGAATGTCCAAGCACTCTTTCCAATACCTCTGTAGTCGCCTGGAAGCAACGTTGGGGAGAAGCGACACCAACTTCCGGGAGTGTGTCCCTGTGGCTAAAAAAATCGCCATAGCACTGTGGAAACTTGCGACCAACTCTGAGTACAGGACCATCTCTCATTTGTTTGGAGTCGGCAGATCTACAGTGTGTTACTGTGTGCACGAGTTCTGCTCCTCTGTTGTGAGCATACTCCTTTGTGAGTTCATGCCATGGCCGAACGCTGAGAAGTTAGAGGAGATGGCGTTATTTTTTGAGCGCAGATGGGGTGTGCCACAGTGTGTAGGTGCAGTAGATGGATCACACATCCCCATTCTGAGACCAGAGGAATACCACAACGAGTATTTCAACCGCAAAGGCTGGCACTCGCTCGTCCTGCAGGGTGTTGTGGATGGTAGAGGCCTCTTTTGGAATGTTTTTGTTGGCTTACCAGGTAGCATGCATGATAGCAGAGTGTTTGGCATGTCATCACTGTGTAGTTTTGCGGATAAGGGTGGTCTACTTCCTCATGTAACAAAGAATATTGGTGGACATGATGTGGGTTACTATATCCTTGGTGACTCAGCCTACACCCTGCAAAGATGGCTGATGAAACCTTTCCAAGGAAGGCTCACACCCGAGCAACTTGTGTACAATCACAAAACAAGCCGAGCACGAGTGGTGGTGGAGAACGCTTTTGGCAGATTGAAGGGCAGGTGGCGGTGCTTGATGAAAGAAACGACTGCAAGATGGACAAGATAAAAATCCAGGTGGCAGCATGTTGCGTGTTACATAACCTCTGTGAAAGTAATGATGATGAGTACAGGGACGAATGGACTGCCTTACCGGCGACCCAGCTTGATGGGCCAGCGCCAGCCATTGCCGAGGCTGGGGGGCAAGACACACGCACAGCCCTTATGAGGCATCTGAACAGCGTGTAAATTGTACATTCTAAACAATAAATGTAAACATTATTGACAATAAAGCTGATCATTTCTACGGTGCTTTTGTTTCTCTCTTTCATTTTGCAGTCAAGACAGGCAACATTACAATAGTGTAATAGTAGCCAAAACTAACATACATGTTAGTAACTAAAGTGTCAGTTGTACATGTCACTAAACATTGTCAATATAAAATAAAGTGTCAGTTGTACTATATAATAACAGTAATAACAATATAAAATAAGGATCTGTTTAATCGCCATGTCGGTTTTCTTTATTGCACTCTCAAGACATAACATGAAATAGAACAATTTTTATGTCGTAACTCTTCAATTATACGGCTCTGCTGTCAACAAATCTTGAAAACGGAGACGAGGGGAATGTAGAAATCGGTAAATCACTTCAGAAATGTATTGATAATTGTTCTGCTTTTTAATGTAAACTTGAATTCATAGTAAACTAGCTGCTTTTGAGCACTTTACTTTTTACATGGGCCATTTTGAACGTGACGACTGACACCATCTACCCCTAGTTTCATTTGGTGCATCAGTCTTTATTTTGCCCTATGATGATACTAACCTAGCATTCACAACCCTAGTTTTTTATGGTTTCATTTTGGAAATAAAAACATAAAAAATGGAAACTTTCATGTCATTTTTGGCCCATAGTGGACTCCATGTTGTGTTGTGTGAAATGTGGGGGAATTAAAAGTTTTGGTCAAATATTTAAAATGATATAAATTATCATATTTGTGTATGTGCCGCTGCCATTCCTCCACAAGGTTGATGATAAATAAATGACAAATAAAGCTTTGCCAGTTTATAACCGATGAAACATGATGGTATCAGAATACTCACTTACATGTGATGTATAGCATGCTACACAGGTCACTAAAGATAAAGTGTCAGAAATAAGCAAGATGATTTAATCGCCATGTTGGTTTTATTTATTGCAGCATATGACATAACATGAAATTAGAACAATTTTGTTATGTAAATAAAGTGACAAAGTGTCAGTTGGACATTATATAAAAAATAAAGTGAAACAGCAATAATATAAAACTAAACTTAACTAAACTATGCATAAACTATGCATAGGCTCAGCAGCAGACATTAACAGGGGCCACTATTTGGAGGAAGACCTGTTGGCTTTCACTAGCTGGGAAAGCACTTCCAGAAACCCAGTGAATGCCGCTTGTTGCTCATCCTGCCGCTCCTGGCGCCGCGCCAACGCTTCATCCTGGTGCCGCTGGCGCTCCATCTGCTGCAGCGCCAGTTCTGACTGGCGCTCCATCGAGGTGATCATTCTGGCCTCCGCTTCCTGGGTCTGGCTGAACTGCACCGCCTGATCTAGCGCAGCGACTCATTCGCCACGGCACGCTGGTCCTCCAACGCCTGGACGGTCTCGAGGAAAAGTGCATCCTGTGTCCGCTTTCCTAAGAGGGGAAAATAAGCAAGATACAAGATCAACAACCAGAGACATACATCATGTATTTTTTAGCTGCCTGGATTATAACAGACAAAGACTCATTCTGATAACTGCACTGGAACAACTCAACATCAAGGACATGGATTTCAAGTCAATATATGAAAGTAAATCAAGAAATGAAGCAAACAAGCTGATCTTCAAATTCTTCAAAAGCACTGGTCTGAGGACAAGGATTTAATAAATCAACAGTAGGTGGCGATATATGCTCCAAGTGGAAGCGATTTCTTACCGGAAGTCATGTGACCTCTAGCCCGGATGTTTACAATGTTTGTAAGAGAGTAAAAAGGCGCGAAATGTTCTCTTTCACGCTGTTTCATAATTGTACCAAGAAAGAAGGAAATAAACATGATTGTGAACATCTATGCGTAACGTTCTTTCAAGACAAAGTTACAGTGTGTTTACCTTTGCGTTTGGTTGCCGGTAAGGGGGACGAGCAAGCTCTGATCTCCAACGCCAAGAACCTCGCTTGTTTCCAATACCGAGTGTTGTTGCTGATTTTCCTCGCCTGAAACACATGATTAGTTCCATGAGTTAGTGAAGCAAATTACAGAAACACTGCACAGTTATTCACTAGTCAAAACGTTTTAATAGCTAGATGTTATTAGCCAGCTCGGGGCCAGTGTTAGCTAGTTTAGCCTAGCTTGATCTACTGAGCAAATAAAAGTACATCTGAGACCATTATTGTGCAGATTAAAACCCCAGTGCATGTAGTTGCTTTTACCTTCGTCGTTGTCGCCCTCTAATTCGCCGTTGAGCGGCCTCCGATGCCATAGTGCCCGAATCCAGGCTCGATGCTGTACCGGAGAATGATGGTCTGCTCCCAAGCAAAGCATCCAAGCGGTCAAACCATTTCGTGGTCCTCCGGTCGTTACCACTTTTGTTGTTCCAGTCTTTTGTTTTCTTGTAGTCCTGGCGGAGTTTCTTGATTTTCAGCCGGCATGCCGTGGCGCTGTGCACGATTCCCATCTCCAGCAACAACTTCGAACAACGATCGAAGATCTTTGAATTGGGTACTGGCTTCAACAGCATTCCCTGCGTCGTGTCGTCGGCGTAGATGTAGAGAAGCGCTGATACCTCCTCATCAGTCCATCGCTCGGATTTCTTCATGTTTGTCATTATTTCACTGCGTTAAAAAAACAAACTACTCTTCTTGGTGGCTGAGGTTGTTGTAGCGAGGCAAAACAATGGCGGCTCTACACAACATTTCCACAGTTGTACGGGGCGTGGTTTGCAATTCGCCCAGCCAATCAGCACTGGGGCACTTTTGGAGCACTTTTCACCCACAGAAAAGTACGCTCTCTGAGCTGGCTCTAAAAATGGGGGTAAAAGTACCCGAGATTAAGTACGATTTTTGGTGTGAACGCGACTCACGGAACTAAAACGCGAAAGTACGGTGAAAGTACTCCGGTGTGAACGCGGCTAATGACTACTTTCACTGTCGCTACTTTAACTATATTTTGATGATAATACTTTTCTACTTTTACTTGAGGAACATTTTGAATGCAGGACTTTTACTGTAACAGAGTATTCCTAGTATTTACGTGTCACAACGGATGAAACGGATGACCGTATTAGGCGACCCCACGGCCCCGTTGGACCCCCCAGAGCGCTCCGTTCCCAGATCTATCCACCTTTGGACCCGTTGTCGTTTGCGGGGTCTGTTTCTACGTTTCCCTTACGGCGTCGTCGAGCTTAAAGGGCTATACGCATGAGAAACATGCGGATTCAACCCGTTTTCGTCCCCGTGGAGCCTAGGCCTTAGACGCTCGTGAATTGTCAACTCACAGCTGGCCAGGGATAAGTCCCGACTCTCCCCCGGCGGCCAATCCGTGCCTCACCTGACTGCACGTTGCTGACACACACCGCTGCAAACTCTGCACGGAGAAGCCGCGGAGGAAGAGACACACGTTCACTAAGCCGAAAAAACTATATCCGGTCACAGTGATCTGCTATTTTAAAGTAAATTCAACACATATCGACCATAAGTATAGCATATATTAAGAACGAGAAAGTGTTAACATCGTTTTTTGTAAACATATGACAAATGTGCGAGGGTGATGACATGTGAGCATCGTCCTATGGGCTTAGCCCCGGACAGGTACAACCGGTATTCACTCAGAGGGGGGTAGGTACTAAATGCCACCCATTTACATGTTGGCAAACAAAGTCAAAAATCAACATACAGTAGGGGGGTGGGGGATGGTGAACGGTATGTGGGTATGTGGGACACTGAAAAGTCTATGTTAAAAAGCCTCAGTTACCTTAATTCATGTAATAAAAACATCTCAGGTCAGTAACACTGAAAGCTAAATGTAAAATACCATGTTCAGCTATGTTACTATTTATAATGTTATTGTTGTTACAACAGAAGATGTTTTTCTCTCTATTGAAGTTAAATGCATCAATCTGGTGCGCTTTGAGGTCAAAATTAAGAGATTTATGGATACCGCTGGAAAAAGCTGCAGTACATATGCCGAGCCTGTACGTAGCGCTGTAACTTCCTCCACAAAAGCAGCCTTCTGTTTATTCAAACTGTAGATAGGCCAAAGATAGGCATACTGTAGATAGGCCGCAGATAGGCATAGTTTGTTAAATATAGGACCATAATATAAGATTAGGATTTTTTGTAGATTATTTTGTTAAATAAAAACATGGTGATGTTTTATAATATAAGATTAGGATTTCTTTTAGATTATTTTGTTAAATAAAAACATGGTGATGTTTTATAATATAAGATTAGGATTATTGTAGATTAATTTGTTAAATAAAAACATGGTGATGTTTTATAATATAAGATTAGGATTTCTTGTAGATTATTTTGTTAAACATGGTGATGTTTTGTAAATGTATGATCCTATCTGAACAAATATTAATACTCCTAAAATAAATGGTAGACATATCAAATTGTTTCCTCTTTGTAGTACTTTTTTAAGACACGTAACTGTAACTGTATTCGGATTACTTTCAGAGCCATGTATTCAGTAATCAGTAACTGATTACATTTACAAAGTAACCCTCCCTACCCTGTTCATATCGCAATATATTCCAGAAGTCTGAAATGCAAAAGGTTAGAAATTAAAATCAAAGTTTAATAGCATTATTTAGTCTAAAACATACCGTCAGTTTAAAAGCTGTTTTCACGGGGGCGGTATCAAGTCAGACTGGGGGCCGGCTCTTCATCACGAACCGATCACGGGCCGAACTCGGACCAATCACGACCCAATCACGACCCTCGCGTTTCAAACTGTCTGAAATAAGATGCTCCATCTGTATAGATGAACCTCACACAGCGTGTAATCATGGCCTGCCCTTACAACAAATGTTACTTGTGCTATTAGTACACTTCTTACAAACTTTAAAAAGTATGTTTTTAATTTTACTGTTTATGTACTTACTCATGCAATAAGAGCAATCTATAAACTAGATTAGATATGTCTTTACTCAGACAATTATTGAAATATTGGAATATATACATGCCACATTTAAACATTTCCATCAACCTAGTGTAAAAAAGGCGATACAGAGAGAAACAAATGTAGGATATAAGTTCAACTTATAAAAATGCATAAAGAAGGTCATTTGTTATGGGGCTTAAGTAACATTCTGAAAACTGCTATACAAACCTTGGATTCTGTGTGCATTCCAGGACTGCACCATCCGGGCAAGTCCAATTTTGGCTACCTGACAGGTAAGAGTGGACACACAATATCGTGTGATGTTGTCTTCAAGGTTTAGTTCCTCCTGGTCAACAAGGTGGTTGAGTGCGCCTTTCAGAGGGTAGTTTACCCTGTTGTTTACCTCTGGCCACATCCTTTCTATAATATGATTCTGTAATTTCAAGTAAACAAAAATGAGAAGAGTCAAATGTAGAGAGCACATTGTTAATTTCCCAATTTCTTTCCCAATTTCCGGCTTTGTATTTGATCCATTTCCTGTATCCAGTTCAAAAGTACTGTGTATCTCTCCTTTGTCATAGGAAAAAGCTAGCAGTCCCCTAGAGAGGTTTAGTGAACGCCATGGGTCTATTGACAGCTTTATCAGCTAGCAGTTGAAGGGTACAGCTCAAGCATAGGGCACACTAGCCAATCAGAAGCAAGGAGGCGCTGGAGACACACCCACTTATGGAAACGAAACATTGAGTGGTATACTTGTTTTAACAGTAAGAACAGAAAAATGAAAAACGAGCTTTTTTGTTTTGGGGCAAAATTGAAAAACAAAATAACGACCCGTTTCTGCTCTTTTATTAGTTTCAATTTGAACTAAAAAACAAACGGTTAAAACGTACCTTCGTCGAAAATGTCCTAATTTTTAAATGTTGATTTTTGAAAAATTTCAGAATTTTGAGATTTCCAAGAATAAGTCAGAAAAAGTCAGCATTTTAAAAAAAGTCAGAATTTTGAGATTTTCTGAAAATAGTTGGAATTTAGAACATTTCAGAAAAAATCTGAATTATTGGAAAAAGTCCTAATTTTGAGATTTCCAAGAAAAATTTCAGAATTTTGAGATTTCCAAGAAAAAGTCAGAATTTTCACAGAAAAGTCTGAGATTCTGAGAATTCTGAGATTTTGGGCCAAAAATCTGAATTCTGATTTTTTTAGAAAAAAAGTCAGCATTTGGAGGGAAAAGTCAGAATTGAGAAAAAAGTCAGAATTCTGAAATGTTGATAAAGAGTCAGAATTCGAATGCTGCGTTCACACCTGACGCGATACAATGTTTGGGGGCGGCGCGATTACATGTAAAGTCAATGCAGACGCGGACAGACGCGAATTTGCTCCGACGGCAAGCATGAAGCGGTGGACGCGAATTCCGTGGCGTGATTGAGGCTATTGAAGGGGGCCGCAACAAACGTTTTAATGCTATTTAATTTCTATTTCAGAAATATTTTGGACTGTTTATTTCTGCAACGCAAACATTTCCCAAATTGGGATTAATTTAATTTAATTTCAAACCTTTATTTAACCAGATTGGTCCCATTAGCCGCGTTCACAGTTCCGCGAGTCCCAGCAGCTTCTACTGAAGCCTTCCCCAACTCCGGGGACTTCCGGCCGGGGACTCCGGGTGGCAGTATACGCCGTGAAGTTGTTTGCGGCCTGCCAGTAAACCCAAAGCAGAAGAAGACGAAGTGACGTCAGCGGCTCATTTGCGTAATCTTCCCTCAGGGAAAAGTACTCCGGTGTGAACGCGATCTGTACTAAATGCCCTGGGGTCATAAGTGCCGGGGCTCTGAGTGCCGGCACTAAATACGGCAAAGTACTTGGTGTGAACGCGGCTATTGAGTGGTATACTTGTTTTAACAGTAAGAACAGAAAAACGAAAAAAATAGCTGAATTTCCGTTTTGGGGCAAAATTGAAAAAAACAAAAACGACCCGTTTCTGCTCTTTTTTTAGTTTCAATTTGAACTAAAAAACAAACGGTTAAAAAGTACCTTCGTCTATCAAGATTGATGCAAAACAAGTTAAATTTGACCTTTGTAGAGAGATTTAGCCAAAAACCCCCACTTCTGGGGTCATTTGGGTGGATTTGACCTATCTCTGGCCCCCCTTGCTCGATTTTGATGAATGAAATCTCTTTATAACCGCTAGAGCCAATGGAATCGATGGAAAGTTATATACACACCAAAACGTTAACAAATAAGGAGTGAGAGTGACGCGTTACCAAAACCGGAAGCTGCATACACTCTGGTGGCTACCATTAGCAGCTAACTTTTCCGCTCCGATTTTTACATAAAAATGGAATTATGGATTATAAATAATTTTTTCAAAGGCACAGGTACATTATCAACCTATGGATCAACAGTTGTAGCATTTTTTTTCTTCCGTTTTAATGCCATTGAACCATAGACTGTATATGGCCCCAACGAGCACTGGAGCACTGGATCCATCAGGCGGGGGGACGAAGTGATCCAGGCAAAGTTAAGGGGAAAAAATGCCCCAAAAAGCTTTGAAAATCACTTTTTAGAAAGAAAAACGTTCCTTGATATGACATTGTTTAATCATAAATGGGTGTTCTATGTATTTGTTTGTTCATTTATCTGTTTATTTATTTGTTGTTTTATGTATTAGTTTTGTTTGTTTGTTTTTCAATAACAAATGTATTTCTTTAAGAAAAAAAAAATATGGTAATAATGTAGTTTTTGGGAGAAGGGATTAAATAAGTGTAAACTTCTTCCCACCCCTTTTCGGATGTGTCAATTTGACACTGCTTAATTTTGTATGATGTTGAATTTTTGTATTATTGTTTTACACATTCGATAAATCAAATTAAACCAAATAATAAAGCTCCAATGTATTTTTATTATATATATTCTGCATTATAAAACTGTATAGCGTGTATACATGTGTGCAATATGCAGTGGCGTTTTTATATGTACAAACGTGGTGGGGCACTTACTTAGATGTCTATATAAGCTTCTGCAGTGACGTGCAGTGAGGTTCATGGCTGCTGAGGCACTGGCACTGACTCTTCAGTTTTACAAATATTATATTTTGACCTAAACCAAAATATAATATTATTTTCAAAAGCTTTTTTTGTCTGATGCTTTGATTAATTTTAAACAGACAGTTCAACAAAAGGATACCCAAAAAATGTAATTTTATCATTTAAATATTGAATTGTTCTCTCTTAGTAAGATCCCATTTTCAATAAAATTGCGGTCTTACCTTGACTTGAAGATGAAGTCCATTTGCCTATCCTTCTGGACAAAAATTTCTATTACTTTTTTGTAAAAGTCCTCCTTATCTTCTTGTAGTTTCAAAAGTCTATCATAAATCTAATCGATAGATTTATGATTAAAAAATTATAAAAGTAGGGTAGACATGTGGATGTTATCCGGCTGAACAAAACGTGCATTTATCTAACAGGTACGTTTCCCACAGATCTTATTTCGAGCTATTTTCTAAAATCCTATGGAGAAATCATGGGAAGCTTACTTCCGGGTTTTAGGACGCGTCACTGCAGCTCTCTCGTCTCCTCTTCACACACCACACTTTTCAAGGCACACGTACTTACAGCCAATCAGCTCTGAATTATGTGAGATGACGTATGGTGGGGATGGCAGCTCAGTGCCCCTATGGTCATTATTTTTTTGCTACACACATTAAATAGGAAAATACTCTGAGCATGCGCAGTGTAGTTATTACAGTCACCATTCAGTTAAGACAGTGAGAGGGAGGGGCATGATCAGGTTTTGTCCCACATGGCTCTAAACAGCTCAATAGGCACACACTGTAGACACTAATTAGAAGAACACAGACTAAAACAGCAATGTACAGACGAATCAGATGATTAACCATGATCTTCAAATATATTTTATATTTTCTTTTTTTGCATTTTTTGTAATCATTATTTGTAATACTTTCTGCTGACACTAGGTGGGGCTGTCGCCACTGGCAATATGTTTATTCATATAACAGAAGTGTGTGAAAGTCCCTCATATTTTGTTTTTATGTCTTGTAAATTACACTGTTTAGTGATGGATGATCCTGTTGCTGTGGTCCTGAGTCCTGGATCCTGAGTCCTGGATCTTGAGTCGTGGCTGTGCCTGTTGCTGTGGTCCTGGATCATAAGTCCTGGATGGATATCCTCGTGGATTCATTTTCCTATTATACACACATGCATTTCCAAACATTTGGACTACCTATGTTGCAAATGTATTATCTTTTCAATTTACACACGGCATCTATTGCACGTCTGTCCGTCCTGGGAGAGGGATCCCTCCTCTGTTGCTCTCCCTGAGGTTTCTCCCATTTTCCCCTTTAAACTGTGGGTTTTTCTCCGGAAGTTTTTCCTTGTACGATGTGAGGGTCTAAGGACAGAGGGTGTCGTATTGTCATACTGATATTCTGTACAAACTGTGAAGTCCACTGAGATAAATGTAACATTTGTGATATTGGGCTATATAAATAAACATTGATTGATTGATTGTTGAGGAACATGCGATCTAAGTTTGTCTTGAACCTCATTAAGCACTGTGACTGTATAATGACTCAGACTTATAAAACATACCAGAATAAGTCAAATCATATTGATTCATCAATTGTTCACATACTTTATAGACAGTATACACTTCTATAGATCCACTAAAGATCTTTGCAAATTTGCAAATGAATACATCTAAAACAGGGGTGTCAAACTCAAATACACAGTGGGCCAAAATTAAAAAAATGGGTACTAGTCGAGGGCCGGACTGGTTCAATGTTTATTGCAGAACTTATTGAAATGAACTTATTGCACATATTAAACCTGGAACTAACAAAGCTTAAATTATTGCCTATAAAAACAACTTTAAACATTAAATAATCAGTTGCATTCATTTCTTATGGCTCTATCTGCAGCTTTTCCAGAGTCATTTCTCATGAGTACATTTTTCCACAGGCCAACAGCTTCAAAAAAACTATTTCCCTCAAAGAACAAACCAAACATGCCCTGTTGACGTGAGAGAGAAAGTGCAGAAGGAAACATGTAAACTCAGTGTGCTGCTCTGTGATGCTAGCTCAGATACTTGGCATCTCATCTTGGGTGCAAGGTCATCAATGTTTGGGGTCAGGCTCTGAGCTGAGGAGACCCTCAGGATTGAGTGAAGGTGTGCGTGCAATATACCGGAGGGCCAGATCTAATAGTAATTAGAAATTATCCTGCGGGCCGAAATTAAATCCACCAAGGGCCTGATTTGGCCCCCGGGCCTTGAGTTTGACACATGTGATGTAACATAACTAAGGCCCCGGCTCCACGAGGACGGAAACTGGTTGAATCCGCATATTTCTCATGCGTATAGCCCTCTAAGCTCCACGACGCCATAAGGGAAACGTAGAAACAGACCCCAAACGACAACGGGTCCAAAGGTGGATAGATCTGGGAACAGAGCGCTCTGGGGGGTCCAACGGGGCCGTGGAGTCGCCTATACGGTCATTCGTTTTCATAGCCCCGCCTCTCCCCCGCAGGGTTGCTATCGTGCTCCAGTCGCTACTGACCATGCTACAGTTCTTTGTGCAACATCTACAGGAGCTCCTCCTTGAATTCAGATTATTTATCTTTATCTCGATATGGACATAAACGCGAGTGAAGTCTAATCTGACAGGACGGAGACACGCAGCTCCTGCCGCTGTGATGCAGCGGGAGCAAAACACACACTTCAAGTCAGATCATCACCCTTAGCTATTTTAATTACCTCTCAAACTAAACTAGTTATAAATATGTTTATTTTTACTGTCGGGTCACTCATTACAGGATCAGCTGCTGCATGAGACAGACACTGACGCTGTGAGAAGAGAGGAAAAAGAGACAGGCTCCGTGTATTTGATGATTATATATCATGATATCGTCATTATTCATTTGTTTTAAAGCTCAATAAATAACAATGAAGACCTTTGACCGGCACTTTTATAATTTTGTCCGGAAGATTTAAACTTTAACACACGTTGACCGGCGAAGAACTCTGCCCGGTTCTGTCGGCCCCCACCGCGGAGAATACACAGAAGTGCAGCCATGACAACCATTCTTCTTCGCTGCTTTTGTGGAGGAAGTTGCTGCTTTTGTGGAGGAAGTTACAGCGCCACGTACAGGTTCGGCATATGTACTGCAGCTTTTCCAGCGTTTGGATGTAAACGGAGCCGTCTCGTGGAGCTTGACACAATCCGGTGTATATTGCGTGGGGACGGAAGGTTTTTTGCGGTTGCATTTGCGTTACTCCGATGCGTTTTGCCGTATTTGTCCTCGTGGAGCCGGGGCCTAATTAAAGACTGTATCAATACCATTAAGTTGGCACAATGACCATTATATACAACATGTATAATACAAAACAGGTTAAGGCAACATATTCTTGAGTTCTTACACTTTGTCGAGTCTTTACAAAATGTATCAGACACTTTTCAAACTGATTCATAATGAGTTCACAGGACACATAAATGACAGAGTATATGACCCAAATATAAATAAATCATTTCAATAAACAGGTTGGCTCTTAAGTTTTTCCCTGAATCTCAATTTCAAGATAAAAGGACTTGTCAGGAGTTACTTAGTAGTACAGGGTAGCCCAATCATTCTGTTATCTGTACATATGTATACAAATAAGTAGCTGGTAGTTGTTTGTTAATGTATTATGTGTAAATGACTCTGGGAAGCCTCTCCGTGAGCAGAGGCATCAAGTGAAGCTTTACTGCAGCGCCACCTTGTGGTCACCGTTTTTGAAAGTGCAGAGTTTTTTCTTAATTGTGCATCTCATTATTCACACATGTAAACACATTATCTTTCACTCTCCCTGCTGTCAAACATGTCAGTATTTGAGTGACATCAACTGTGCATTACCTTTGAGATGTACTCACAAGACAGCATGAACTAATGATCACAAACATTGCTTTTTCCATTAGTTTGACATGGAAACGACAGTGTGTACTTATGATTTAAACAAAACCCTGTCTGACTGCATGTGCTGAATATCTCACAATACAATCTGAAGCCCTTAGTGCAAGTATCCTTCATATTTAAGTTCAATTGCAGTATTAAATGATTGTGTGTTTCACCTTCACAAAACTCTCAAAAACAGAACATCTTTCAGATTAAAAAGGGAATTATCTCTGAAGCTAAATTCATGTTCAAACCAGTTCAATTACAAATATTGGGATGATTACAAATACATTCAGCTGTCAGACTATATGAACTTAACTCAGCATAGTTTCCATCTCCATTTAGTTTAAGATTCATTATACAATCATGTCCCAACCTTTTCCAACGCACCTTCCTTTTCCTTTTCAGACAAATCTTCTGCAGTATCTCTCATGAATTTAAACAAAACACAAACAGCGGCCGCTCTTTTCCAAAATAAATCTATTTGGCGGTGAAAATAAATAACATTCTCAACATACTGAACGTTATCTGTAATACAGAGTAACTGCACACTGTTAAATATGAACCATTGTGAGTGATGTTTGTATTTCCTGTTAGCCATCAGATCATATTGGCACAAGGAGAGGTTTCACAGCTGATCGAGGCGAACATAATGGAAATGCATCTGGAAATCAAATAAAAGCTCACATGTGATTAAATGTGAGCGTGTTAGTGTGTTGGGATGATTTTGAAGACATAAACAGGAGAGTAAGGCATCGCTGTGACTTTGCTGCTGGAGTAAAGAACATTTTGGCACATTATTGGATCTCTTCCATACATTCATACACAGACACATGACCATGGGCGCAGATCAAAAGGACTTGGGGTGCCTCTGAGATCACAGGGGGTGCAGCAGTAGTAGGTTTATGTGAGCAATAGCGGCCGGCAACAGCAATGGAAAATAGCATTGATGTTATGGTCCCCAATGAACAGATTGTGGCACTTGTTATGTTTTGAAACCAAGCAAGTGAGAACATGTCAAGTGTGTTAAAAGTGCAATCCTGAAATATTTCATCCAGTCCAAACCGGACTATGGGAAAGAAAAGCACAAAAGCTTCAAAGCTGTACCTGGGCAGGCTGCTCCGGGGGGCGAGTCGGGCGGGAGTAAGCTAGTGTCCACGACGGCGGGTAACGTAACGTCCCCATCTGACCTGTTGCTATTGTCTGCAGTAGATGCAGTGGTGCTGGCGTTTAGTGATGGTTGCTTTAACCATTTTCGTATATCCATGATTATCCACAGATGTGTGTCACTGCTGTGGAAGCACTTTGGAAATGATGCACGCGCAGCGGAGCAGGTCACGCGCACCTGACACAATTAGTTTTGTATTGTATTCTATTATTGTTGTTCGCTCCCTTCTCTTTTTGAATAGAGGGTGCATAACATTCAACTGGGGTGCAATGCATGCCTGTGCCCCCCGTAGAACCGGGCCTGCACAGACACATGTAATGAAACTAGAGAGAACAGACGGTAAGACAGAGGCAGTGAAGAGACCTGGATCACAGCCAATCAGAGTCCAGCATCTCTGTGACAGCTCCACGAGCGAGGCTTCAACAACTCCAAGAATGAAGGCTGAAATAAATACAAAAATCACATGAAACTCAATCTGTGTCCAGGCTTAAGGTTGGCAAAGCTAACACTCATATCAGCTGTTCATGTTCTATTGTTTTATGGTTCAGTGATATAACTCTTCTCTTTCCTCCCATTGGTTCTTAGAACAGCAACTTAAACAAGTCCTTGGACATCGACACACATCGAGGCTACTGATTGGATGCCGGGTACAGCTGTGGTTATGCAGGGACAGTTGGAGCATGGACTAACTAGTAAATGGTAATAACACAATGTCATTTCATCGTCTAGTTTTGTGCTGAAAGGAGCTTTTTTTGCCACCACGTCCAAGCAGGGTGGTTGATGTAGACGAATGATTTTAATACAATATTGTTCCTCAATGTCGTAAGATGTTATTGAACACATTTGAAGTGGATTGGAGCAATTCTGTACAAGGAATTTGTTAAAATACGGTAAAGAAATGCTGTTAAATTCAACATGGCCGACTTCCTGTTGGGTTTAGGGACGCGCTCCAATATCGTTTTTTATGTGTTACATATACCCACCAAATGTCATACACGTAGGACACTTGTACAGATACGTGCTGCGTTTATGCCCTCAGATCTGTGATTGTTTGAAGGGAAAAAATAACAATTTCTACAGTTTCATGACGTCCTGAGACCCGACTTTGCTCTCCCCAATAAGGAGCATATGAGAGTTTAGGTCAGGGGGTCAAACTCAATTTCATCACGGGCCACATCAGCATTATGGTTGCACTGAAAGGGCCGGTTGTAACTTTAAGACTATATAAAAATACATATAATATTTAACCCTTGTGTTGTGTTCAAAAGTAATTTTGACCCATGATTTATTTCAGTCCAAAACACAAACAAAAAATGACTATCATCCAATATTGTTTTAACTACATCATAACTAACTTATATGCATTCATAACCGTACAATCCTGTTGTAATTTAATGTTATGGCCCCAAAACACATTACACACATATTGCACACGTGCATGTGTGTGTTCAGGTTCAAGTGTTAGTGTACGTATTCTTTGAGAAAGGTGGAGTTCCCGTGGGGGGGGGGGGGGGCAGAGGGAGGGGAGACCAGGTGCATGTTGCGAAAAATGATTGTTACAGTTGATGAAGGGGGGGGGAGGGGTGTCTAAAGTCAAAGATGAATCTTGATTGGGCCAAATTTGACCTTGAGTCACCCACACAATTCTGCTGGGTCTCCCCAGACCCCAACACCAAATTATACACTTTTTTTTAGAGACCTTCAGACTTGGCAAACATCAGAATCAGTTTTGTAGTGTTTATATATCTGTTGTGGAGGATATCATGAAGCCTTGTTCCGTTATTATATATTTGAACTTGAAACGGGTCACGGGAGACCCATAAATAACTACGTCTGAAAGCAGAAGTCTAGGGCAAATAATTGCAAGTCTCTTCAGTGAGAATGTCACAAAATGATTATTTTTTTAAATATCAAATTCTGAGAAAAATGCCACATTTTGAAGCCAAAAAATTCACATTTTGAGAAAAAAAAGTAAATCCTGAGAAAAAAGTCAAATTATAAGAAAAAAGGCACATTTTGAAGATAAAAAGTCAAATTCTGGTTAAAAGTGTTAAAGTGTTAAAGTGCTCCTGCAGGTGTTACCTCCGTCAGAGGGCAGTACTGCTGGGCGTACCACTCCTGAGAGTACAGGCAGAGGATGACCCCCTGACCGAGGAACAGAGACGTCCACATGATCACGTTCCAGATGGGACCTTTCCTCCGGTCGTGCAGGATGAAGTTGAACATCACTGAGAGAGAGAGAGGGAGTATATTACCGTATTGACCCGAATATAAGATGGGTTTCTTTCGTCATCTTATATTCGGGTTCTAGACTTTTCGATGTAATTACAGTCACACCAACAGATCGCGCCAAACGAGTGTTCCCCCAAGCGACGGCACATTTGAACACAATGTGTAGTTTTCTTTATAAAAACAAGATGTGGTCTTCAAAAAGGTATTTCTCCAAAAATGAGTCTTGAAAAGAGGCGTCGTCTTATATTCGGGTCGATACGGTATTAAGATAAATGCAGAGAGACTGAGTTCGACCAGTCATTTATGGTGACTGACATGCAATAATAACAGAGTGGAGAGAGATGAGTTGTCTCTTACTTCCGAAGCACATGAAGAGGCAGAAGAGGACGGGGTAGAAGAAGCCGAAGCAGATGGCGAGGATGTACTCGTGCACGACGGCAGAAACCGTGAACACAAACAACATGGCCGCCGGTCTGAAGCGCTTCTGAGACATCTGGAGAAACACCAGAGAGGACAGAGGAGTCATTAGGGTTCATATTTTTGCACAATTAGCACCAAAACATTCACAAACAAAGGATCAAATATCACGGATGCTGATGACGATGACCTGAAGTTATATTTTCATGAACAATGTACGCTAGAGGGGACCAGGAACGTTTTAAGCTTCTTCTCGACCTTTTGATCATGAAGGGAACTATTTGAGAATTGATTTTTTATACTTGAAAGTTTTTTTATTTTGTTTCTTTGTTGTTATTATTGTTTGTTTTGTTTCTAACATGTTCAATGAATTGACTAATAAAAAAAACAGTTAGATTGGAAATATTTGAAGTAGTTTTACCATACCTTTAATATTTCAGAATATGGAATTAAATAATGTTCATTAAGACAGAATTAAATACGGTTTATTACGGTGATAACTATTTATATAGATAAGTAGATAGCGAGATGACAAACAGATGAAAGTCAGGGATCCTGATCGTTCCACAGCCTATTGTAATCTTTCTGGAGTAGAGCTGTCGTTCTTTATAACATATGTATGCAGTATTATGCAGATATGCAGCACTCACCCACAGGATGTCGCGGTACACGTAGTAGTACAGCCAGTCGTGAACCACTACGTTCCAGTGCGGTAGTAGTTAGCAAAAGAGGTCGAGTTCCACCAATCCTGGGAGGTGTAATCACAATTAGTCAAGTATAAAGTAAGATATTAAAGTGGACCTATCATGCTATATTTGAATAATATTGTAGGACCATACCTATATAAGGCATATTTATACTTTTCTTTTTCAAATACCAAACAGATCATGCATTTTAGCCATGCCTCATTTCGCTCAATTTGAAATGTTTTAGCTGTTTTAGCAAGGGCTGATTCAGTGAGAACAGCACCACCTACAGGCCTGGCATATGTACTACAGCGTCTCCAGCGCTTTGGAACGGCAATGGCCGTGGCTGTCTCCTCCTGGTTGGTGGAGTTGGCCCAATAGCCGTAGCGCCACCGTCCTGACGTCAGGACAGTGTTCAAATCTGGATCAGTTTTTATCAGATCCGTTGCAGCCCCTTTTTTAGAGATTTGGGTATGGAGGAAAATAGAGAGGGTTGTGTTTTCTGACACTTGGTGAGTTCCCTGGAACACCGGGGACACATATTCATGTAGAAAAGACGTACACAAGTGCATTTTGCATGATAGGTCCCCTTTAAGATAATTACTTTATTGATCCCAATTTGGGAAATGTTTGCGTTGCAGCAGCATAAAAAGACAAGGCATTGTACAATAGAAATGAAAGAGTAGAAATAAACAATCCAAAATGTAAACATCTCAATAGAAAAAAGTAGAAAATACATGTTGAATTACATATTTACAGTAACACAATATAAAGCAGGATATATACATAAGTATGAGAGGAATGGAATATTAAAATTTAGATTGAATATCAATGTAAAATGTGTGAGTTTATAATAATAATAATAGATTATATTTGTATAGCGCCTTTCAAGGATCCAGGGCAGCGTTACATGGTGAACAAACAAACAACAAACAACAACAAACAAACGGGGCAAATCATAAAGTAAAAAGTAAAAACAAGAGTTATCAAGAGAACTATGGAGCAGAGAGTTCTCTTCCAGCCAGAGGAGATTTGTTAGAGAGACTTATCGCAGTGGGCAGGGACGCTTTGTTGAATCAGTCCTTGTGACAGCGGAGCATCATATAAAGAACATAGACATTTAAATGAAGCTGTAGCTGGCAGAGACAGCAGGAAGTACCTTATAAACATCCTGTCAGCGAAGCAGAGCATCTCAGCGAAAGCTTGAGCCAGCAGTGGAGGAAGGCGAAGAAACCCAGGAAGAGAACCAGCACTCCTGCAGAGAGAGAGAGAGAGGAGAGAGAGAGAGAGAGACAGAGAGACAGAGAGAGAGAGCGAGACAGAGAGAGAGAGAGAGAGCGAGAGCGAGAGAGAGCGCGAGAGAGCGAGAGAGAGAGAGAGACAGAGAGCGAGAGAGAGCGAGAGAGAGCGAGAGAGAGAGACAGAGAGCGAGAGAGAGAGAGAGAGAGACAGAGAGCGAGAGAGAGAGAGAGAGAGACAGAGAGAGAGAGAGAGCGAGAGAGCGAGCGAGCGAGCGAGACAGAGAGAGAGCGAGAGAGACAGAGAGCGAGAGAGCGAGAGAGAGAGCGAGAGAGACAGAGAGCGAGAGAGAGAGAGCGAGAGAGAGAGACAGAGAGCGAGAGACAGAGACAGAGAGAGAGAGCGAGAGAGCGAGAGCGAGAGCGAGAGAGAGAGAGAGAGAGAGAGAGAGAGAGAGCAGAGAGAGGAGAGAGCGAGAGCGAGAGAGAGCGAGAGAGAGCGAGAGACGAGAGAGAGAGAGAGAGAGAGAGAGAGAGAGAGAGAGAGAGAGAGAGAGAGAGAGGTACTACGTTTCAAGATTCAAGGCTTTTATCATCACGTGAGGCTCCTCTAACATGCAACATATATATATCAGGTTCACTGGACTTTAACTCACACTGTACTTTCTACATTTATATTTCATTTAACTTGTATATTTCCTACTTTTGAATGTTGGTTTATTTCTATTTTGATATGTTTAAAATTGTATATTTTTACTCTTTAATTTCAACTTGTGTGCAATGCCTTGTTTTTTATTCTGCTGCCACGCAAACAATTCCCAATTTGGATCAATAAAGTACTTCTCATCTTATCTTCCTGCAGGCGAAGAGGCCCAAACCTCTCTTGCTTTGCACACATCGGACTCATATTATATGATGACTTGTAGTATGTCCATCGCTTTGAGTGGTCGTAGAGACTGGTAAAGCGCTAGATATAAACAGTCTATTTACCATTCAGAGTTGTGTTTCTACTCAGGAGTGTGATCAGCTCATTTGACCACATTTAAAACATAGGCTCCTATGAAAACGTCTCTGAGCAATAAACCAAAAGTGAGGTAGTTTGACACGGCATGAAGCTGGTTCATGAAATGTTTGTGTTTGAATCAGAAACAGGTTTATCACCAGGTAGGTTGACACATCCGGGGAATTTAAAACAACAATTGAAAAACACAGATAGAGAACTATGACGGTCGGGTGTTACCGGGCAGGATGGAGTTGAAGACGCAGAGCACCATGGCTCGGAGGTCGAACAGCTGCCGGCTGCTGCTGCGAAACTGAGGGATGCAGAGCCGCACGAACACGTAGTACGCATAGAACAGACAGCCCAGCACCTGAGGGAGAGGGGGGGGGGGGATCCATCATGATCATGGAGTCTGGGCTCTTCTGGGGTCAACGTCTGGGTGCCAAATCATAGCATCCCATCACCCCAGTCCTCCAAGAACTTCACTGGCTTCTGTCACCACCACATCAATTACAACATGCTGGTCCTCACCTACAAAGCCCTCCACCATCTGCCCCCCCTCTATCTCACTAACCTTCTCACCCCCACGGCCCCTCAGATCCACCGCAGCCGGTCTCCTATCCATTCCCACATCCAAACTCAGCATTGGGGACAGAGCCTTCTCAGTGGCAGCTCCCAGGCTCCCTCCCCCAAGATCTTCGTGACTCTGAGTCCCTCACACTCTTCCAGTCTCGCCTCAAAACCCATCTCTTCACCTCTGTCTACCCATAAGCCCCCCCCCCCAATACATTTCCTGTTGCCTGTCATTGTTTGTCCACCCTCCCTTACACTGTAAAGCAGGGGTGTCAAACTCAATTTCATCGCGGGCCACATCAGCATTAAGGTTGCACTCAAAGGGCCGGTTGTAACTTTAAGACTATATAAAATATACATATATTTAATATATATAAAATAATGTATTATATAACATGATTGCCTCTGCATTGGATTATTATCAGATAGGGTAAAACTTCATAATTAACTACGTCTGAAAGCAGAAGTCTAGAGCAAATAATTGCATGTCTCTTCAGTGCGCATGTCACAAAACAAGATGCATCGTGGGATATGTAGTTTATGGGCAACGTGCTTCTGTAAAGCGGCACGTAACCGTATAATAAACGTATTATATTCTTTGCAAGCTCTTGCGGGGCCACATCAAATGAGGTTGCGTGCCGGATTTGGTCCACAGGCCTTGAGTTTGACACCCCTGATGTAAAGCGTCTTTGAGTTCATGAGAAGCGCTATTTATAAATATAATTTTGTATTATTATTATTAACTTTAAAATATGAAAGAGGTACCTGAAGGAGCTTTGAGGCCACGTAGCTCCACCTGATCACCGGGTTCCTGCGTTAAGAGAGAAATAAGGTCTGATCAAACACATGATCTGCTGTGAGGAGATATTTAATATGAATAGTGTTACCTGGGGTACTTGTCTCTGTAGATGAGAGTGGGTGCAAACAGGAAGTAGAGATACTGAGAGACCTGAGGCACCACAGGGCCGGGGCCTATAGAGGAGAGACCAGACATTATGTACTTTTTCAAATGTAAGGATGTCAAAGACCACATCAACGTTCCCACACCTTCTTAAACATTTTATTCAAGGACTTTCCAGGCCCAGTTCCCTTTATTTCAAGTACAATTTGTTCCTGCTATCCAGATCTGCAAGACGTTTATGTGAAAGGGAATTGGGAAAATAAAGAATACAGAACCAAATGACCTCCCCTTGTAATTCTGACCACTCTTGTTACGTTGAATTAAGACATTGTCATTTGTAATATTATTCAATGTAATGCCTTTGAAGTGTTTTTAGGAAACTCTAAAGGACACACAGCTGTCTCTGAAAGGTGACGTACTGTTCTTTTCTTTAGCCCAGCTCAGGACTCGTGGGACGTTCTCTCTGACGAAGGAGTGGGCTTTCATCATCAGACGCACCTGCAGTTACACAAGTAATAGAACAGAACTGCTGTTACAGACTGATCATGTATTTATGATATCTTTCCTTTCTTTAAGTTAATAATGAAGGAATCCTGTAGTCCCTCTTGCTCATGCATCGACCTCGTTGCTGCTGGAAGAACATTGAAAATCTCCTCGCTTTGGGACTAATAAAAGCTGCTCTTGATATGCGTACTGAATATCTCGGCTAAACACCTTCTCTTCACCAAAGAATCTAAATACAGTCGTCAGCTTCTCCACAGGTTGATTGGATAAAATAGGTGAAAATAGAAACTGACGAAGACGCTGTAAACATACTTTTTATACTGAACTAAATAACCATTTTTAAGCCTTTTGACATGCGTATTTATCATTTATTTATCACTTTTAGTGCTTTTAGATCAAGTGAGCAATAACAGCTATGTTTCTAACATGACATCAGTAGTAATATTATACTAAAAATAATTTAATATACAATATATAGTATAGGTATATTTATACGTTTCTGTTTTCAAAATACAAACAGATCATGCATTTTAGCCATGCCTCATTTCGCAATTTGCACTTTTTTTAGCTCTGCTCTGCAAGGGCAGATTCTGTGAGAACAGCACCATCTACAGGCCTGGCATATGTACGACAGCGTCTCCAGCGCTTTCGAACGGCAATGGCCGTGGCTGTCTCCTCCTGATTGGTGGAGTTGGCCCAATAGCCGTAGCGCCACCGTCCTGACGTCAGGACAGTGTTCAAATCTGGATCAGTTTTTATCAGATCCGTTGCAGCCCCTTTTTTAGAGATTTGGGTATGGAGGAAAATAGAGAGGGTTGTGTTTTCTGACACTTGGTGAGTTCCCTGGAACACCGGGACACATATTCATGTAGAAAAGACGTACAAAGTGCATTTTGCATGATAGGTCCCCTTTAAAGTAATTAATCAAGAATAGCTTAGTTAGCCATTTAACATTAAACTGCACACAATGAACTGCAATAGAACATAAGCATAAGATGACATTACATACAGACGATGATAAGTCAATCAAGTAATCACATTTTATTTATATAGCCCAATATCACAAATTACAGATCAGTCAGGGAGCTATAAAAAACTTCCCAAAGAACATTTTTAAAACCCTCAGAGTGCAATCCCTCTCCCAGCAGATGTTTGCAGATGGACAGACGGACATCTGGTCTCACCTGCTCCAGGATGACGATGAAGCAGGAGGCGGGGGGGAAGCTGTTGGTCAGAACCACAAACGTCGGCAGGAAGCCAACAGCCAGCGCCTGGAAGAGCAGGAACACAGAGCCCAACAGGAAGCTGCAGAACTGAGGTGAGACCCCTCTGGGTCTGAGCCCACAGGTGGAACAGACTGTAGGGAACCAGCAGAACCGACAGGAACATGCAGATCCACGTGCACACCACCAGGGGGAGCTGTCCGAACGCATACACCAGCAGCTCAAAGTGCAGCACCAGTCTGAGGCAGAGGGGGAGGGGGGGGGGGATGCCATTTTCTTAATGTCTTTCATTTCTGTAAAGCACTTTGAATGACTCTCTGCATCACATTAACCCATCAAACCCCCTCGTCCTTAACCATTTGCAAATCCACCTTTTACTTCCTTTACCTCCTGAGATGTGAATCCTAAACATCTGTCTCTGTTAAACTCAAACAAGACAAACAATGTAACCGAGTAAAAGGCAATCAGAGAACAAGACTTTATGTTTTAAATGATTATCTGATCATTTGACACGACATTACACACAGCAGACTTCTCCTTTACCTGCCTTCATCTATGAAATCCACCAGCAGCGTGCTGAGGATGAAGAGGATGAGCAGAGCGATGAACATGTGGTAGATGGTCCTGATGTGGTTCACCTCAAACAGCTGGCTGAGGACAAACAGAAGCATGTGATCAGAAGCAGATCCACTGAGAACATGAGGGAACCCTTGAGATGCTGCCTTCAGGGTCCACAACAACAACACCTACTACTCATTAAGCAGTATTTACATTGTTACTCTACCTATGTTTCTATAAAGGGAAGATGTGTTCACCTACTTTTGATACATGCTCTGATAGAATAACTGAATGCTGTTGAAAAAACCCAATAAACAAAGTTACACTTCTTTAAGAGGATCTGTACCAAACAAACAATGTGTTAAGTATCTAGAATACGATTTGAAGGCTGCGATATCTTTGCAACTCCACAATTCAAAATATTTTGCTATAACGATGTACAGCTGTGGGACAAATAGAGGCGAAGTCCCTCCCTTCCGGGGAGCTCCATGGGACCTTATTTTGGAAAAAGTATGCATTGAAGTCAATGGAGAGAGAAAGATTATCTCTCGATCCCGTTTGAATTGTGCCACGAATTACACATTGATGTTTGTCAATTTAAAAGATCATTTTGAAAGTCAAAAACTTCGTAAAACTGTGAAGTAACACTTGTTTTGTGTGAAAGCGCTCAATGAACTCCATCTCCCGTCTCGCACCACACACCCAGACGGCCGTCACGTTGGCACATTTCACTTCTTTCTTTCAGAATGAGGCGGAAAGTATTAAAAGAGGTGAAAATCACTCCAAGTCTGGGCATGTTGAGAGCTGTACATACACACAAGGGGAGTTAGTCGGTTCCTAAGAGCCAGCATGCGGGACCGGGACTCTGGGATTTGTAGTCTTTAGTTGCGTATTTTTCATAGTCTTATATTTCAACAGTTTTACGACAAACTGTGACTTTTTGACATGGAAATGATTATTTAAGATTGACAAACATCATATGTGTAATTCATGGCACAATTCAAACGGGATCGAAGATAATCTTTCTCTCTCCATTGACTTCAATGCATACTTTTTCTGAAATAAGGTCCAATGGGCGGAAGTAGATGGCGGGACTTCGCCTCTCTATAAAGGGTTTCTGATTCTGATTCAGACCTGTGTTAGTTGCAAAGTTACCACATGTGGTAAAGGTGAATTCAAACTTGCACAAACCTTAAAGGATCGTTTCTGAAGTGTATATTCTGAAGATGCTATGGTACTTAATTTGAGTCTGTGAAATAGATCATGTTGGAACAATCTAACACTGTCATATACTTACTGATGGTTTATTCATTGCCAGTTTTGTGTTTAGCTTTGTTAAACCTGCTATAATCTTGTGTTCATCCACCTTATTGTCCCTAACTGTTCATGTATTTTAAGTTGTTGTTGAATGGGAGCACATTCCTCCTTGCAATGAGCCTTTCACAAGATGAAATAAGTAGTGAAAGCCTGAAGCTGATCACCACAAAGACCCAACAGTGCTTCTACTCCTCTGTCTCCATATATATATATATATATATATTTATCTCAGATCACAACCTTAACTTACTCTAAGAGGGACCGGCGACTGACGAACTGCTTCCCCTCACCGTGAGGAGGCCGGAAATACCTGAAGGGAAACACACAGTAGATATACTTCAGACGGAGAAAAGGTGTGTGCGACCAAGAGAGAAACAGGAACTGATTGTCTTTACACACATCTATAGAGTGGTGCAGTGACGAGTCCTAAAACCCGGAAGTGAGTTAGCATTTGACCACTTACGGTTCCCTCGTCTCAGAGTCAATGGGGTTTTGGAAACTATCTGAAATAAGGTCTGTGGTTGAGACACATTGAAGAGACGGATCACGTTTGTTCTACGACATTAAATCCATCAGCAGTGACCCCACTGGTGATTTCTGAAGAGTTGACGTGTCTGAAAAACGATGGTTGTTACCAAGTGGCTGAATAGGACTACAGAAGTCGTGGAGGACGTTGTACGTCATTACGCCGAACACGTGAACACTCCTCTAAGTTAGTTTGCCCTGTTCTGCTTGAAAGCAAGTACCTGCCTCCTGCTAACTGTTCAAACAAACGCTTCAACTCGTTCCATTTAGAATCTGTGTGTTTGAATATGGATCTGAAGTTGGCGTGACGTTGAAGTCGTGCTGCTGGACTCGCCTGTAGTTCCTTTATAGCATCACGTTAGCATTTTGCTTCTGGCCATTATTTATGATTAGAACATTATAAAAGTAGGGTAGACATGTGGAGATTATCCGGCTGAACAAAACGTGCATTTATCAAACAGGTTCGTTTTCCACAGATCTTATTTTTTACAATATTAAAAAATCCTCTGGAGAAATCCCGTTGCTTTTTTGTCGAGGGAACCAGCAGCTTCCTTCAGGGTCGACCTACAAAAACACGTCATCACTGCACCGCTCTATTGCAACCTTAAATAAGACTTCTTTGACAGGGAGGAAGGAGAGCAAAGGCACCTGAGTTTGCTCCTCTCCTTGTCGGACAGCGGGGGGGAGAAGGAGGCGGGGAGAGGAGCAGACTCCAGGCTGGACGACTCCTCCATCAGACTGTCCATGAAGTCGTTCACGTGGCCGTCCAGCTGATGCATCAGGTCGCTCTTCAGGTGCTGAGGAACACAGCAGAGGAGAAGCAGGTATCACTCATAGTCTGCAAATACTTGACGGATTCTGTGGAATATTTTTGAGTTAAATGTGAGAAGGAACATAGCTACAGATTTCATTTTGAGAGATTTCAAGAGACAGGATTTTACATGAGTTTCCCTTGAGCACGGGCCAAATAATGGCCATTAAAGTGGACCTATCATGTTATATTTGAATAATATAGTGTAGGACCATACCTATATAAGGCATATTTATACTTTTTCTTTTCAAAATACCAAACAGATCATGCATTTTAGCCATGCCTCATTTCGCTCAATTTGACATTTCTAGCTCTGTTTTAGCAAGGGCTGATTCAGTGAGAACAGCACCACCTACAGGCCTGGCATATGTACTACAGCGTCTCCAGCGCTTCGAACGGCAATGGCCGTGGCTGTCTCCTCCTGATTGGTGGAGTTGGCCCAATAGCCGTAGCGCCACCGTCCTGACGTCAGGACAGTGTTCAAATCTGGATCAGTTTTTATCAGATCCGTTGCAGCCCCTTTTTTAGAGATTTGGGTATGGAGGAAAATAGAGAGGGTTGTGTTTTCTGACACTTGGTGAGTTCCCTGGAACACCGGGGACACATATTCATGTAGAAAAGACGTACACAAGTGCATTTTGCATGATAGGTCCCCTTTAAGTAAAAATTTGATTTCAATATAATCATTTATTTTAATTTCAACGGTCAGGATTCAGCTCATCTCTAGTAGGGATTGTAAGAATTTGAATAAACAGCAGCAGTTATCATTCATAGTCTGCAAATACTTGGAAGGATTCTGTGGAATATTTTGGTGTTAAATGTGACAAGGAACATAGCTCTAGCTATTTGATCTGTTGTATGTCCTATATATATTCATGTTGCTCTGTTGGAGGAGGACTTCAGTTTGTCATATCTACACTGAAGCTCATGAGCACGTGATGATAAAGACTTGAATCTTGAAACTTGACCTACAGAATTCATTTTTCCACACCGATCAGGAGAGAAGAGACATGATTTGACATTAGTTTCCCTCGAGCACAAGCCAAATAATGCATGACTTCAAGAGGGATCTTTTTCTGGTAAAAAAAAACGTTTCAAAAATTGTCATGAAAAATGAGATTTCAATGAAATCATTTATTTAATTTCAACGGTCTTTCTTTCTTTCTTCTTGTGTCTTCAGGAGAGAATCAATATCTAATTCAGCTCAAATCTAGAAAGGATTTAGTTTGATAAAAAGTACTGAATGTAATGAATGTCTATCTGATTGAAATAAAGACCCCGTTAAATCATAAATGAACTCAATCATTTAAAAAATATATGCATAAAAGACACGTGATTAACTTAGGCATTAGAAGTAGCCTGTCGAAAACAGTGAAATATCAACCTGAACACTTTCATCCAAGTTTAGTGTTTGTTATCTAATAATAATGCATTTCTAAAGATTAACTTAGTGGAACAACTGCTTGAGGTAAAAAAAACAGATAAATCGTCCATAATATTCTAGAAAATAACTAAACACGAATCATTTGAGTAAAAAAACTTTGTCTACAAACATTAAGATAATACTTAAAGCAACACCATCTAAAATAATGTCATATATTATTATATATTGACTTTTTTGCACAAAACTTGAGTGCTTTTTTATATTTTAGCTACATGTTGCTGACAATACTTCTGTACCTTTTCAGTAAGAATTTGAAAGTAGGACTTTCACTTGTAATGGAGTAATTTGACATGAAGGTATTGGACTTTTACTCAAGTACAGGATCTGAATACTTCTACCACTGAGCATTTTATTAATGTAAAGTACTGCGTCACTAACCTCTGCTTTCCTCTTCAGCTGCAGCTTCTTGCTGATCACATGCTCCACCTCAATTATGCCTGTGAAATTGGAAAGAGAGCAAACAAGATCTGAGCATATCAAAACTAATTATTGTCAACAAGCTGCTTTGTAGTCTTTGAAAAAATCATTAAAGGTCCCCTATACTTCTTCATCAATATATCACAGGTCTCAGATATATCCAGAGCCTGTCTCTGATTGGCTGAAACACCAAACAGATCATTGCAGCATTACCCATAATCCCCTCTGTTTCAGCCCTGTTTCCAAAGTGCTGATTCTCTGTCTGTTACTTTAGATGAAAATAAGGAGCCCCTCCCCACGCCCCTCTGAGAGAGATTTGGTTACAAAGAACTCAATGGTGCTCTAGGAGGAGATTCAGGTGATAAGGGGGGGGGGGTTACCTTGGTTGCTGATTGGCTAATGGTTACTCAAGACAAACATCGTTATGACATCATCAAGTGGCCAAAATCTGATCAGCTCATTTTCAGACAGGTTTTTATAGAAATGGATCAAAAAGAGAGAGAATCTTTGTTCCTGAAACTTTCAGAGTCTCTTTCCACAGAGGGGACACATGTTGATGAAGAAGAGACATGAAGAAGAGGGGACACATGTTGATGTAGAAGAGACATGAAGAAGAGGGGACACATGTTGATGTAGAAGAGACATGAAGAAGAGGGGACACATGTTGATGTAGAAGAGACATGAAGAAGAGGGGACACATGTTGATGTAGAAGAGACATGAAGAAGAGGGGACACATGTTGATGTAGAAGAGACATGAAGAAGAGGGGACACATGTTGATGTAGAAGAGACATGAAGAAGAGGGGACACATGTGATAGAAGAGACATGAAGAAGAGGGGACACATGTTGATGTAGAAGAGACATGAAGAAGAGGGGACACATGTTGATGTAGAAGAGACATGAAGAAGAGGGGACACATGTGATGTAGAAGAGACATGAAGAAGAGGGGACACATGTTGATATAGAAGAGACATGAAGAAGAGGGGACACATGCTGATGTAGAAGAGACATGAAGAAGAGGGGACACATGTTGATGTAGAAGAGACATGAAGAAGAGGGGACACATGTTGATGTAGAAGAGACATGAAGAAGAGGGGACACATGTTGATGTAGAAGAGACATGAAGAAGAGGGGACACATGTTGATGTAGAAGAGACATGAAGAAGAGGGGACACATGTTGATGTAGAAGAGACATGAAGAAGAGGGACACATGTTGATGAAGAAGTGGATTTTGCAGAACAGGTGAGCTTTAAAGTGAAGGGATCAGTATGTAATCAAGTGAAGATCAGAGCAAACAGAGCTGCCGTTCACAGAGTCCTGAGCGCTGACCGGTCGGTCCATAAAATTAAACAAACAAATAAACAAAAATGATCAATGTAACGTGAGGTCAGAGACTGTACCGATTCCCCGTTCCGTGCTGGAGACAATTTCCGGTGACGCTCAGACCACCCCTTCCTTATATAAGCTTTTCTCCGAATATTTAATTCAATACTAATTCATGTATGGAAAGAATATATTAAAATCTAAATGAATAAGAAAATAATACATTCATTATCAACACACAAAATGGCTCTAACAGTTACCTAAGAAGCATGCATAAAAAGTTATAATAAAATTACACAATTACAAAATAAACATCCTGTAACAGTTCTGAGGATTTAGCAGCCAGGTATATATTACACAGTTATTAACGGCATATATATATATATATATTGCACATAGTTGGTATAAAATGTGCTACAGAAATAAAGTTGGCACTGATTTGTCAGGGAGAATGTACCAAGAGTCCTCACTTAGACTCAAGAAAGTTTCTTATACCACCCATACTCACTGGATAAGAGATCTGTTTCAGTTTTTGCATCTGGAGAAAATCCGGTCCACTCTGAAGGAGCTACTGATAGATTGATTAGGCCTGGCAGCCATTGATCACACGTAGAGAAGCTGGACGTAACTCTTTGAAGATGATTGAGTTTAGATTTGCGGACTGGGTCTACAAATCAGCCCGGGACTCTCGCTAATACCGCTAGTACATTGTCAACGGGGGGGGGTTGCTAGTGACTTATCCGACGAAAATAAAGTTACTTATACTTGAATCTGTTTCTCACCGTTGCTGGTAGCATGGCTGACTCCGTTGCCCTGCTGCTGCTGTTCTGGTTTCCTGTCCCCGTCCAAAGAGCTGAAGGATCGGTCCGGGTCCGGGGAGGTGGGGGGCGTCTCTGGTGATCTGCAGCGAGACCGGAGGACACCACCATCTTCCCCTCTCTCCATCCTGACAGGAAACAACACATTTAGGGTCAAAACAAAGCAGAATCAGAGGCTTCCTCATCCGGCTGCTAGAGGAGCCAGCAGGTGGAGGAGCAGAGTCCAGAGGGTTCAATGAGACCGTCCATGGATTTACCTGATGGATAAATAAGGAAAATACATGCAAAGTAACAACATATAATTGTCATGATCTCAATTCCCAACAACATATATGATTAATCTTTGCAAATACTCTCTGCTACATCACATTAGACACTGACAATCATTTGTGTTTTTATGACAAATACTATAATAAAGACATGGGTTATCTTGAAAAAACTCAAATGAAACTATTTCTCATTTTTGAACTGATTTTCAATTTATTTTCATTGTAAGATACAGTATGTTGTACTTGTTCTAGTACTCAGATCTTGTACTTGAGTAAAAGTAGAAGTACTCAGATCGTATGAGTAAAAGTAGAAGTACTCAGATCTTGTGCTTGAGTAAAAGTAGAAGTACTCAGGTCTTGTACTTGAGTAAAAGTAGAAGTACTCAGATCTTGTACTTGAGTAAAAGTAGAAGTACTCAGATCTTGTGCTTGAGTAAAAGTAGAAGTACTCAGATCTTGTACATGTAGGAATACTCTGTTACAGTAAAAGTCCTGCATTCAAATGTTCCTCAAGTAAAAGTAGAAGTACTCAGATCTTGTACTTGAGTGAAAGTAGAAGTACCAGAGTGTAGGAATACTCTGTTACAGTAAAAGTCCTGCATTCAAAATGTTCCTCAAGTAAAAGTAGAAAAGTATTAAATACATGTAGTGGAGTAAAAGTACACCATTTACCTCTGAACTGTAGTGGAGTAGAAGAACACAGTAACATCACATTAAAATACACAAGTAAAGTACACACAAGTGTGAATATGAATATGAAACATGTAAAATGACCCACACAGCACAGAATAATTATAGGTTAGTATTTTAAAATGTGGTAAATAATATTTGGTTTAAAAGAAAATGAGCACCTGATGCTACCATCACCTGTGAGGGAATGCAAAGTATTTTGACTAACAAACAAGGCAAACAAATCAGAGTCACATGACAGCCAGCAGCAGACAGGAGGCTAGCAGTTAGCTCTGATGCTAATGACAGGTTAAGTTTAAATCAGGAGCTAACGGCAGTTTTAAAGCGAACAGGTGAACAGCCGTTAGAAAACTCCTATTCTGCCGAGAGACACCAACGGCTGCTAGCTCTGACACATTAGCACACTTGTTGACGTTAGCTAAGGAACAGGTTGCCAGAAGAAACGATAAATGATTAATTAAAAGGCTTTATAACGAGGTTCTGAGACATACTCACTTTAAAGCACCGGGGAGCCTCTTTTTTAGTCCGCCTCCTCCGTTTAGAGTCAGTCAGACAGAGAGCGGAGGATCACCTTCTCTCCGCTGTATCAACAGAGGACATGATGAGCAGCGCTGCGCCATCTGATTGGTCCAAAGTCTCTCCTCCTTCTGACGTCATCAGCATTATTTTAAGTTAGTTTCAGGTATTTAAAAGCAGCATACTAAAGACACAAACTGACAATATATTACAAAATATAAAATTAATAAAAATGAAGGGTCCAGGCTTATTCCTTTACTTCTATTTTTCTACACAGTTTGGTTACATTTGTATTCCCATTGATTTAATACATTTAAAAGTCAATAGGAAACCCACCAAAATTCCAGCTAACCAATCAGAGCAGACTGGGCTCTGGTTTCAGACAGAGGGTGAACCATAGACTGTATATATAAAACAGAACAGAACGGTGAACAGAGGTGCTGCAGCACAGCTTTTTGAACATTACAGCATGGAGACATGTCCCAGTAGAGACACTACATACTGATATACACCTGAACATCAGCAGGAGAGGACTCTTTAAAGTAGAGACACTACATACTGATATACACCTGAACATCAGCAGGAGAGGACTCTTTAAAGTAGAGACACTACATACTGATATACACCTGAACATCAGCAGGAGAGGACTCTTTAAAGTAGAGACACTACATACTGATATACACCTGAACATCAGCAGGAGAGGACTCTTTAAAGTAGAGCACTACATACTGATATACACCTGAACATCAGCAGGAGAGGACTCTTTAAAGTAGAGACACTACATACTGATATACACCTGAACATCAGCAGGAGAGGACTCTTTAAAGTAGACACTACATACTGATATACACCTGAACATCAGCAGGAGAGGACTCTTTAAAGTAGAGACACTACATACTGATAACACCTGAACATCAGCAGGAGAGGACTCTTTAAAGCAGAGACACTACATACAGATATGAAACTGAGGGCAGCCCTCTAAGTAACTCACGATGATTGATAATTGAAATGGTTTTATGGACAGAGACAAATGTCTTTAACTCAGAGACACTGAGATGCTTTTATAAACATTTTGAAAAACGACGTCATCTGATAAACAGCAAAACTTACCGGCTGATGGAAAAGTACCACAGATGTGTGTCCGATCTTTTAAATACATTTATATGTTTTAGACAATCGACTATTGTAAGAAAACTTTATTTATACAGCAACCTTCATAAAGGGGGAGTTGAGACTAAATTAAAGCACTGTGCTGCACCAGAGCAGAACAGAAGTGAATGAGTGAATTTGGGATGTGGGAAAGTCATGCATGTTATAATTGATTTGAGTTGGAAAAGAGGGGTTTTGTTACGCAGGAAACTTCAGCTGACCGCCTCCAGGCCCTTTCTGTCACACATCATGTCCCTGGGATCTGACTGTGGAGCAAAATCAAAACAGTTTTCACCCAAAAATGTTCAATATTTCAACCTTCTTAACTCTGCAGCAGAGGAGACAGTTAACCAAGTTCAGTCCCAATAATCACCACTACATTAAATATGAAACATTTTCAAGCTACAAATGCCACTTTTTTTTTTTGTATTCAATTATTCTTTGTATTCTCAATTCTAGGGATTTTTTGTTTGAAGTTGTGCGATGTGCCAATGATTATGACATTCATTTAGTGTGCAAGAAACCGAGAAGAACGAATCCATGATAAAAAGATTTTAAAAAACGACACAAATTACAATGTTAAGCCTCTATTAAAGGCTTGATATAATAGACTGCATGATGTTATGCTATGATGGCTGTGGGGTCACTAATTGTGGCATCAATGGGGGCCTTCATTTGGCTAAACGTTTTTTTAATGACTAAACATAAGAGCAGCTGAGTTCAAACTTCTACAATGCAGAAAAACACTGCTTAAATGTTTCCCTTTTGCATTAACACAATAAAAAATAACTGAACGTTTACATTCGTAACTTACGAAGTTGCTGCTCACGAAGTTGCTGAGAAACTCCACCGGCGGTCATACGATGGCTTAAGATGCCCTCACGAATGGCCCGATGTTGTTACGATCAGAGCCGAATTTGAACATTTCCTTTATCGTGTGTCCATCGGGTGTCAATTTCGGGACAGTGTGACAGGGGCTTTAGCATTTCTTGCTGTTTACATGTTAATTGCAGAGGCTGGCAAGGGACAAATGATTGAAATTAGTAAGGCTTTCTCAACTAAAAATACTTATAATTGTTGACTAATTGATTTGACAGATCTGATTATCTCGAGGAAGATCAAATGATTCATTCTTAATCGACTACGACCAAATAACCTTTGAGTCAAATTAGTGAGGGAGACCTAGAAACACCTTACAAGCCAACGTTACTAACCACAGCCGAATTGCCTAGTATTAACAGAAAGATTATTACATTTGATATAAGGAATAGGAATGATTTTGAAGATGTAAAACTAGTGTATTCTTTTTTTTTTTAGATCATACACTTCCTAGCGGTTCAGGACCCATCGTTGTTGGAGTGGTAAGAACACTCTGTTGTTTCCACTCCTGGTCCCGCTGGCTGTGCTCCTGGTGGGTCTCACAACAAAAGAATGCTCGGTAAGTGCAATATATAACAACTGTCTTCCTTCAACAACAAGATACCTTTGGATGGAATATTTGTGTTTTATTTTCTGTACAAGAAAATACAACATGTAATTCGAGTGAGTGTTTATTGAACAAAAACTTCATTCTAATAGTTAGGTTTAATCTTTCTAGCATATTACATGTGCTGTTTTGAGGGCATTGCGCGATGAGTGCTCTCATCATAGAGTGTCCAATGCTGGACGATTCTCACTCAACGATCGCCATCTTAGCTGCATCACGGAAGTTACGCAGTTATCAGAGCAACAAGCTGAGCTAGCTCGGTTATCCTGCTGTGATCTGATCAAGAATGATTGTGATTGGTGGTTTGCTGTGCATGCAGAGCCGGCATGTCACTCACTCAAGTGCCCCTGACATGAGAGAGCGTGAGTTTTCCTTTGTCCTTTCGTTGCTAGCTATCGTTGTTAGTACAACATGCAGTGTACTAAGGGCAGTATCTGGACTTGGACAAAGCATTGGTTTTACAGTCTTGTCAGCCATGAGCAAGGATGTGTTGTGTGAGATCGTTATAAAGTGCAAAGGTCTGTTATTATTTGATGATGTTCTTCAAAAGGGGATCAGAGGTCACATCGAATAGCAGTCCTGTCAATCATTATCAGGAATAACTGTGAACCTTAATTCACTGCACAGTGAGTTGACCCTGCTCACAGCCGCCCAGCTCTCATCAGATCTGAAGTTTCTCCCTCACAGTGAGCTTCTGTAGGGCTCCGTTTAAAATATCCATCGTTCTGCTTCATATCAATCTTTATTTGCACGATCCTATGATAATGAAACTTAATATTTCATGCAAGAGTAAGAAAGACATTCTCCGAAAATGCTGCTTTCAGCCTCAAATATGTACATTTCCTGCTTTTCTTACGCCTTTGAGACACTGAGTCATTTTGTTTTGCTGACATTTTACTGACCCAACGATGAACTGAACAAATTATCAAAAGATTTATTGATTTAAAAAAAAGTTTTTAGTTGGAGCCCTTATTTATATTCGGTCAAACAATTAATCACATTTTATTTATATATCATCTGTTTCATATCTGTGAATGTACATGAATACAATACTGCACTATTAACCATTTAAAATAACATTTACTGATAATACTAACAATGTTTGTACTTAAGTATAGTTGTACATGCAGGATATGTATTTATGGTTATTTGAACACACTGTATTGATGTGTTCTTTACTTCAAGTACTTTGTTGTGCTTGTTTGTAGCTACATGTCTGTTCCTGTCTTCCTGTAATATGTTCTCCTGTGTAACTTGATCGAAGGGAGCTGCAAACAGGAAGGGACCTCGAAAGTGAAAGTTAGTGAGTAACAGACAGACTCCATTTCACACGTTGACAGAGCAGCAGAAAGAGAACAGGGTGAGTGTTAAAACCAGGCTCTGCTGGGGTTTCCTAAACAATTCATGTTTACTCTGTTTGACTTTATCTCAGAAAAATACAGTCTCGATAAAAAAGCAACGTCTTAGAGTCCGATGTGGCATATTGAAATGTTGGAGGCCTAAACTTCCCCTTTCACGTCCGTGTGTCTGCGCCATCATGGTTACATAACTATACAGACTTATGTGTTGTTGTTAGTGGTGTTAGTTGATTTAAAACAAAAAGTAATCGCGTAAATCACGATCATAAACTGTGATTAATCTTCATAAATCAGAAGTTTTAAATATTAGTAGGCCTGTTAACTTGTATTTTGGAGAGATATAAAACAAATACGTCGTGTGTTGTAGTCTAATAAAGCGGTCCATGAAAAACTGCTGAGAGAAATAAGAGGGGTTTTAATCCGTGTATCTACCGTCCTCCGTGACGGAGTGACACTCGCAGCTCAACGAGGCTCCCTCCTGTCAGATGGAGGGAGTAAATACAGCGGCAAGCTTTGGGACAAACTCCCCTCTCTCCGGCAGAAACAGGAAATGCCGTAACTGTATGTAACAACGGTTTCAAATCTCTTTGACAAAACATTACAATTAATAACTCAAATAAAACTCCAAACATCTTTAATTGTGTTACTTTTTTGTAAAGCTCTTTTAGTTTTGAAGCTGATTTTTATAAGCTTCTTAGTTTTGCAACAGTCTGTAAATATAAACAACTTTATAATAAAATGCACACATTTACCATGAGGTTATCATGAGGTTGTTGTCACTGTCACTACCCGATCCGTCCACCTGCCCGATCTGTACTGCGCATGTGCGAGATGGTCCGCCATATTGCACAACTCCGTATGGCAACCCAACTAGGACACTTGACACAGTGGCTTTTGGCAAAGCACACAAAGAAAACTCAAAAAACCGAGAGAGATGAGTTATTGTTATTACAACGTGACTTCACTATTATTTAACAACTATTTTTATTGGGTTCTTTTATTTGGGGTTAAGTACATTGTCAGAATAAGGCGGGGTTGTCGACTAATCGATTAATATTCGCCAGGGCTGTCCGATTTTCGATTTTGATCATGGTCAGTTTCTGGCATCCCTAATATCTAATTACATTTAAAAATGTATGGCATTAATAATGTATATCTAATTACATTAACTGTGAATGTCTTTCATTTATTTAAAATGAAATAAAATTACAAAAAGTTGATTCAATAACAAATCTCTGTTATTAGATCAGTACTTTCTTATATGACTATTATTGCTAAATTTGAAAGGTCTTTACCAGCTTTGGAATTATATATATATATATAGCACCTTCTGCCATCCCATCTCTACTGACAATCATTAACACTTTTTATGATATCGTAAGCATTGTCAGTGATTGACTTGAACACTGAGAATGTATTTATTAACTTCAGACATTTTCATATACAAATGTGATCATACACCAACACACTTTTTAGAGATATACATTTTTCACACACAACGCACAACCATTTACTAAATTAAACCATATCCCATCATAATACGAGCAAATAAAAAGGCACAACAATAAATATATTATGTTTGTGTGTGAGTGTCCTAGTTGGGTTGCCGTACGGAGTTGTGCAATATGGCGGACCATCTCGCACATGCGCAGTACCGATCGGGCAGGTGGACGGATCGGGTAGTGACAGTTGTTAACATCGCAATTTATCAGTGGATGTTTGCAGGAACTACTTGTAAACAGCGTGTTTCCTGACGGACACACACAGCGTTGAGACCGGTCAGGTAGATACACACAACAGTCGGCCGTTCACGGAAACAACCGATTATGAACGAGAATGATATCATGAAAGTTACGGTTTAAGCATTTTAAAACGTATGTGGTATGTTGCCAAAGTGCTTTGTTTTGAACCTTCATCAGTATTATAATCAAAAAGAGAAATATGAACGTTAGTTTTTACTGAAATGATCAAATAAAGTCAACATTTCACAGTCTTTACTCAGCACATCGTTCCACACTCGTTGGTTTGGAACAGCACATGTGGCGGACCCTCCACGCGAACGCACAAACGGAGGGGTAGTGTGTAGGGCAGGGGTCACCAACCTTTTTTAGGGTGAGGGCTACTTTTAAAAAATAAAACAAGTCGGGGGCTACTTTTACTCCTCTTTTCTTCTTTATTTTGCAGTGTATATATTTAGCACATTTTAACATTATGATATGCTGACCTTTAACCTTTGTGTCTGTTTGGGTCTGTGGGACCCGTTTGCAGTGTTTACTAAAAGAACATGTATTCAATTTAATTATTTTAACCTGCTTATTTGGGGGTGGACCTCACATCCTCTAGGGGGTCCACACCTCCTCCAGGGGGGGTCCTCACCTCCTCTAGGGCAGTCCTCACCTCTAGGGGGGTCTTCACCTCTAGGGGGGTCCTCACCTCTAGGGGGGTCTTCACCTCTAGGGGGGTCTTCACCTCCTCTAGGGGGGTCTTCACCTCTAGGGGGGTCTTCACCTCCTCTAGGGGGTCCTCACCTCTAGGGGGGTCCTCACCTCCTCTAGGGGGGTCCTCACCTCTAGGGGCGTCCTCACCTCGTCTAGGGGGGGACCTCACCTCCTCTAGGGGGGTCCGGGGGCATGTTGAAGTGAAATGCATCAATCTGGAGCACTTTGAGCACAACATGAATTGATGGAAACAGCTCTCAACACTCAGATGAAGAGAGCTGTATACTTTTCAATGATCCAAACATCTTTAGAATATGATCACAACCAATAACAAATCATTTAAACTGGTTTATTCTTATCTTATGTTTCCTAGTTAGCATTCTTTTTTTTATGTATGCTTATTTTACTGATCACTCCTTTCAAACTGTTTTTTAATTTTTTTACTGTCCTATACACATTGGAATGATTTCTTACTTTATCTATATTAAATAGATAAAGGTGTGCTCCCCCGCTCTCTCTCCCCTCTCTCTCCCCCTCCTCTCTCTCCCTCTCTCCCCCTCTCTCTCCCCCTCTCCCTCCCTCCCTCCCTAGCTCTCTCGCTCTCTCTCCCTCTGTCTCGCTCGCTCACAGAGACTGTGTGCTTCTCCGTGGCGATCGACGGCTTGCGTTAAAAAATAATAATAAACATATTTGTAAAGTGGGGGGACACAAACGGGATTTCGAAAAGAGCGGGGGACATTTCCCCCCTGTCCCAGGTGGAAATTACCCCATGCGTGTGTGTGCGTCAAGTGCAATAAATATATATGCAAGTTGCAACACACAGAGTAAAGCTCTGCCCCCATGTGCTGTATAGGCTGCATGATAGGCTGCTCAATGGGGCTGATGTGTAGATTCTGCCAGAAGGAAAATCAGCGGGGAGGTGCCACATTGCTTTTCTTCCAGACTGCAACGCTGGTCCCGCAAATCAAGCAAGAACGTGATTGGTCGATATTCATTGTGGGGGTGGGGGAGGAGGGGTGTTAGATAGATATAGAGTTGTAGTAAGTAGATAGAGTTCGCTATGATTGAGGTTTCGTTTATGCATAGGGTAGATTCTTTTAATTACATTTCCTTTTTGTTTTGTGTATTTTATACATGTTGGATTTGCTTGGTGAGCTATTTTTAGAACATGCCCCGCGGGCGACTCACGTTGCCCCTGCGGGCGACCAAGTGCCCGCGGGCACCGTATTGGCTACCCCTGGTGTAGGGTGTAGGGGGCGGTTTGGGATTGGGCCAAATGGTCATTGGAGCGAGGGGCGAAACTCACGGAAGTGATTTCAAAACAAAAGCACTCGTTTGCTTGGAACGGTGATAATATTATAAACAAGGGGAAACAAGGTGAATTTAGCGATCACAACGAAAACGGCCAAGACACACATTGAGCCCAGAAAATGAATGTTATTAAGGGCTGTAAATATAATAAGCCTGTGTCTAAAATGGACAACATTGTTAGGAGATTTAAACTATGCAGCGATTCTGCTCTGCGGTCACTCAGCCGTCTCTCACTTTGTTTTTTCAAATCAGCTGCTCTTCATTTTTGTCCTGCTATATTTGATGATCGATACAAATATTTGTTATCATAAGTTCTTAATAAAACTGATACTGTTGGACTCGGTACTAGTTTGACTGCTACCAGAAATAAAATGAAGTACTTTTACTGTGTACTTTGTGAGTAATCCTCTGTCAGAGTCCCCTCCATAATACATACAGAGAGAGAGAGAGAGAGAGATTAGTAACTATAGTGTGATTACTGAATGTATAGCAGTAACGCGTTACATTACTCCGTTACCGACAAATGTAATATTATTACAGTACCCAACACCCAACTCCGCTCGTATGGGAGTATAGCTACTTGCTGCCACTATCATATTGTGAGCACTATCTGCTCCTAAAGTAGTGAGCTGTCCATCTCCTGGATTCAGCAGAATGCCACCCCTCCGTTTTCACCAGACCTAAAGAACGAGTGCACAACACTTGTCATGGATTAAATGTGCTTTTACACCGAGGTAGTTATAGCTCTGACTGATGTCTGGGGGTGGAAGAAGTACTCAGATCTTGTACTTGAGTAAAAGTAGAAGTACTCAGATCTTGTGCCATTCACGTTTTTTTGACAGCACACATTTAAACCAAAATGTATCATATGATGGATTTAATTGAAATGCTTGCATTATAAAGTGTGTGGTTTATGTATTTGTCTCCAGGGTTACTAGTTCATCTCTCAGGATGGAGACCATGAGAGATTTGGATGATGAGGAGGAGGACAAATCTTCAGAGTCCAGAAAACCTCCAGATTTGAGTAATACACTTGGAGCATCTGCCACAAGGTAAGAGTCTGTTTCTGCTGTGAACTGACCTGAAGAGGAGTCTGGTTTGATCTGAGTAGCAGATCACAGTACAGAAACTCAGTAAAGCTCAGTATAGAAACTCAGTAGAGCCCAGTATAGAAACTCAGTAGAGCCAGTATAGAAACTCAGTAGAGCTCAGTATAGAAACTCAGTAGGGCTCAGTATAGAAACTCAGTAGAGCTCAGTATAGAAACTCAGTAGAGCTCAGTATAGAAACTCAGTAGAGCTCAGTATAGAAACTCAGTAGAGCTCAGTATAGAAACTCAGACGTACTTGAATCAGATAAGGGAAATATCGGCACCTAGAGCTCTACAGTACTTCATATTGAATTGAAGTTATACATTTATGTGTATCAACCATTGATTGTTAGTTTGACTTTTAATGGAGCAGCCACAATGTTAGCTAAGTCTAACTCCACTCAATCTAATGTCCATTCAGGAACTAGCATTTTGAAAGTGATTTGCTTTCCATGTTGTGGACAGACCTGACAAAGTGTGGAATCATTATGTAGTTATTACATAAACAAGTTTAATTTAGCCGTAGTAAAACTTGTGAGGTACAGTGAACATGCTGTAGGCGATGATGTTACAGACAGAAGGGCGTTTTGTTTCATAATTATATGAATCACTAAATATCTACCGCTTGGGAACAGTTACCAGGATTAAATATCATCTACAGATAAAAAACTTTAAAAAAACAAGAATTGGCCAACTTTGGGTTGTACCATTGGTGAAAATCAGTCACCGTAAAGTGCTATAAAGGATGTGTTGATCTCCACAGAGGGAAGAGGAAGAGTGGTGTTCTGTGGAGGAGCAGCTGTCCAGCTGTGCTCTGTGTCAGGACGTCCTGAAGGATCCAGTCTCTACCAGCTGTGGACACTGGTTCTGCAGACAGTGCATCACCTCATACTGGGAGCAGAGACCTCCATCAGGAGACCCCTGCTGTCCCCAGTGTGGAGAAAGATCCAGAACCAGAGCTGGACTGCAGACAGCCAGTCAGACCAGAACAGTAACAAGTAAGTCTGAACATCTGTCCAGGGTTTCCAACAGATAGACTTTACAGGTATATTAACGTCCGCCCAGGTATATTAACGTCCGCCCAGGTATATTTTGCGACCCTTTGTTTTTTTATCCGACCGCGAGCACTACACCATCTGCGATTTATCAACTAGTGGACAATGATCCCTCGCTCTACACCTCCTGTACCTGTTTGCTCTGCCATCGCGTGAAGGGTCTGCTAATAAGCAACCAACAGAAACTAACAGTTCACGAGCGTGCTACACGATCAGCCCCCCCCCCCGCGCCTGCCCGGCTACCACCACAAGTATAATTCTGAACTGTGGGAAACAGGATTCTTCCTGTTGTGTTGTACATAATATAAGTTAATTTAAAACGTTTTTTTTATTCTCACGTTTCCTTCTCTTTCAGCAGAACGTGGTCTGCAGGAGGTTTTAGATGAACATAGGCTCAGTCTGAGGAGGAGATGTGAACGTGTGACTGAAGGAACTGATCAAAGTGAAACCCTCCTCAACAGGATCTTCACTGAGCTCTACATCACACAAGGCCTGAGTGAAGAGGTTAATACCCAACATGAGGTGAGGCAGCTGGAGACAGCTTCCAAGAAGAAGCCCCTCCATTACACTCCAATCAAGTGCCAGGACATCTTTAAAGCCTCACCTGACCAACAGACTCTCATCAGAGCGGTCCTGACCAACGGAGTCGCTGGAGTTGGAAAAACCTTCTCAGTGCAGAAGTTCACTCTGGACTGGGCCGAGGGTTTGGAAAACCAAGATGTCAGTCTGGTGATCCCGCTCTCCTTCAGGAAGCTGAACCTGATCAAAGGTGAGCAGTACAGTCTTCTCAGGCTGCTCCATGTTTTCCATCCAACCTTACAGAAGGTCACAGCAGAGCAGCTGGCTGTCTGCAAAGTGCTGCTCATCTTTGACGGCCTGGATGAAAGCAGACTTTCTCTGGACTTCAGAAACAATGAGGTTGTGTCTGATGTCTCTCAGCAGTCCTCAGTCAACGTGCTGCTGACAAACCTCATCAGGGGGAAGCTGCTTCCCTCGGCTCTCGTCTGGATAACTTCCCGACCTGCAGCGTCCAATCAGATCCCTCCTGAGTGTGTGGACAGGGTAACAGAAGTACGAGGCTTCACTGACGCCCAGAAGGACGAGTACTTCAGGAGGAGATCGAGTGATGAAGACCTGTCCAGCAGAATCATCTCTCACATCAAGAGCTCCAGGAGCCTCCACATCATGTGTCTGATCCCAGTCTTCTGCTGGATCACTGCTGCAGTTCTGGACCACATGTTGACCACACACCAGAGAGGAGAGCTGCCCAAGACCCTCACTGACATGTACTCACACTTCCTGCTGGTCCAGACCAAGAGGAAGAAACAGAAGTATGAAGAGGGACATGAGACGAGTCCACAGCAGCTGAAGAAGAAGAAGAGAAGAAGAAGAAGAAGAAGAGTCGACAGCAGCTGACGGAGGCTGACAGGGAGCTTCTTCTGAAGCTGGGGAGGCTGGCGTTTGAACATCTGGAGAAAGGAGACATCCTGTTCTACCAAGAAGACCTGCAGCGCTGTGGTCTTGATGTCACCGAGGCCTTGGTGCACTCAGGAGTTTGTACAGAGATCTTCAAAAGAGAGAGTGTGATCTTCCAGAAAACAGTCTACTGCTTTGTTCATCTGAGCATTCAGGAGTTCCTGGCTGCAGTCTACATGTTGCACTGTTACACCAACAGAGACACAGCGGTACTGAAGGACTTCCTGCAGAGAGACTTGTACGATGACAACAGTGATAGCAGTGATGATGATCACCCATCCCTGCAGAGTGACTATAACAACATGTTTAACAGTGATCAGGATTACCCATCCCTGGATGTCTTCCTGAAGGGAGCCATGATGAAATCCCTCAAAAGCAGAAATGGCCACCTGGACCTGTTTGTCCGCTTTCTCCACGGCCTCTCTCTGGAGTCCAATCAGAGACTCTTAGGAGGCCTGTTGGGTCGCACAGACAACCGTCCAGAAATCATCCAGAGAGCCATCAGCAACCTGAAGAAGATGAGAAGCGATGAAGTCTCTGATGACAGGAGCATCAACATCTTCCACTGTCTGACAGAGATGAAGGACCACTCAGTACATCAGGAGATCACAGAGTTCCTGAAGTCAGAGAACAGATCAGAGAAGAGACTCTTGTGGGACGCTGCTCTGCTCTGGCCTACAGCTGGAGATGTCAGAGGAGGTTCTGGATGAGTTGGACCTGGAGAAGTCCAAAACATCAGAGGAGAGACGACGGAGACTGATTCCAGCTGTGAGGAACTGCAGGAAGGCTGTGTGAGTCCAGATGTGAATAACTTTATAGATTAGTGTAGATAAGGATTTTAGTTTTTAAAATAAACACTATACAACTTTTGCTGTTTCACATACTGTGAGAACAAAATTGAATTAATACAATTATTCTAATCATTTAAAAATGTTTACAGTTTTTTCTTCTCTTCATTTTCCTTGTCAAAAAAATGAAGGATGTTTTATCACAGCAACATGTGATCAGAACATACAGAATAACTTTACATATGTCATTGAATGCAGTAAAGTTATTATGAAATGATTGCAGTTTCTTTATCGTTAAATTAGACACAGAGCAATATGTGATTCATGTTGACTCTAGTCTTCTCTAGTCTAGAAGGTAGCTAGCAGAGAGGTGACAGACATGGGATCAGATCACACTCAACCAAATATTAAATAGACTAACATCCAGTGGTAATCAGATCATGAGATTCAAAATGTTTTTCCTCAAATGCATGAAGTAAATATGTTGTTTCCTCTTTTTGTTATATAAACAAATTCTGTAATATGTGTTCTAACAGAATTCCTGACAGTGGATTCTTAGACTGGGAAGTCGTGGCCTTCAATCTGAGAGAGCTGGAGCTGATAGCCAATCTGCAGGATTCAGAGGTGGAGCAGCTGAGTTCTGGACTAAAGAGTCCAAACTGTAGACTGAAGACTCTGAGGTCAGATCACTGGCTGTAGTTCATGTGGTTTTGTACTGTATTTATAATTGATATATTTATAATTCCATAATTTGCCTGAGTACAAAGATATTTTAATAAGTTCACATTTCTTTCTAAATTGCTGAATATTTGACAAGAATAACAGAAAGCAGAGAAAGTAAATGTGTGAAGGGACAGTGTGTGAGCTTCCACAGACTCTCACTGTGCTCCATGAGTCAGTGAAGATGCTGTCAGTACTGATGAGCTTTGAGGGCAACACACTCTCACTCCCTGAACGCCCAGGAGCGACGCTTGGTCAGGGTCCCGAGGCGTGCAGTTGTGACGCGCCGAGTCTCCTTCAGCTTCATAAACGGACGCAAAGAGCTTTCAACTGATTGCAATGTATTCCCATCGGCGGCGGTATTTGACGCTCATGGAAGCACCGCATCGGTCCATGTCGGCGGCATTTAAAGGCAATGTGAGCGTCCATTCCCATTGGATAACGGAGGATTTCACACCCGGAAGTAAGTATTCTCTTTACTGTCGATTGATTTTACAGTGATATCTGCACTATTCATCAACTCAAAAACACCAGATTATCCTTGTTAATTACACAACATTGATTGGTTTAAATTGTGTACAATGCTTTTGTATTTTTCCCCTTCGATTCGGAGAAACAAATATTTTTTCGGAGTTTAGGATGGCAGAAGACACTACACTACCCAGAATCCTCAGCTATCGTTTGGGACTACACCATGTGCTTAGCTTGACAAACCCCGTGATTAGTCTTCAAGCTCTGTGATTGGATGTTGGAGTGGCAGTGCGCAAAGTTTACACTGAGCGTCAAACAGCAGTTTGAAATGGAATGAATCCCATCGACGGCACACTATCCAAAACTTAGGTCACAGGCTCCTCCAACAGTGCAACACAATAAAACAGATACACAGAAAAAATAGTGCAAGTAAATACAAAAAGAAAAATAGTAAAATAGTAAAAAGTGAAATAGTGCAATAAGAGTCTATATGTGCGTTCACACCGGAGTACTTTGGTGTACTTTTCCCACAATAGTTCATCAGAACTACGATATATTTGCGTTCACACCAAAAAGCCCCAGGAACTAAAGTAGCTCAACTTAGTTCGCGAGACTCGCTTTTCAGTCCCTGCTACAGAGCAGGGTCTCTCGTGGGAGAAAGTAGTTCCTACGTCTGATTGGCTGTGCGGAATGCAAACCACGCCCGTTTGACTCAGAATTTTTTGTTGTAAGCGGCCATTGTATTTCCTCGCTTCGCAGCACACACGAAGAGATTCCTTTTGTGAAAGCAGTTATTATAGCAACACTAAATAAATCAATTGGAGCGGTGGAGTGATGAGGATGAGGATGTGTCTGCGCTTCTGGCGATTGACTCGGAGGACGCGAAGCGCCACTTCTACTGCATGCAGTTTCAGTGGATCAGCAAAGTTAGCAGACCTGGCAAAGTCATGTCGGGACGACTACCAAGGTAAAATAAAATACATGCACTGCACTGTTTTAATCTGCACAATACTGGTCTTAGATGTACTTTTATTTGCTCAGTAGATCGAGCTAGCCATGCTAGAACTTGCTAACGTTAGGTCCAAGCTGGCTAATAACATCTAGCTAGCTAGCTATTCTCATCCATGCCCGCTATGAACACGTTTTGACTTGTGAATAAGTGTGCAATGTTCTGTAATTTGCTTCACTAACTCATGGCACTAATCGTGTGTTTCAGGCGAGGTGTTTCTCTCAGGATTAGAAACTAGTTTTCCCTCATAAAACGATAATATAACGTTAGCAATTAGCATGCTAGCTGGACCTCTGTGGCTACATAGAGGTAAACAATAGATTGTAGTTGCTATAATTTCAAGTAATTTGCAACATTCATTCTACATGTTAATGGTAAAAGCTTAAACAGTTGATTACCTGCATGCCACAAAGACTGATGTTCTAATATTTTTGCACATTGAAGTAGAAATGTAATTGAAATTCTATTTACTGCCTAAACATTGTTCCTTGTATTATCCTAAATAGTTTGACCTTGTTTCCTCAGAAGGCTTCTCAGACTACATGGAGGATCCCTCAGAGAAACACAGTTTCCACGTTCAGCTCAGCTCTACACCCTGTGCCCGGTCAGCGGACACCATCAGGACTACTATCTGATCACAGAGGATCCCATCCTGACCGCTGCTGCCATACTGCAGCAAACAGGAGGGAACGGAGGTGAAAACACACTTTATACATTTAGATATGTGGAGCACAAAGAAAAGCATTGCTAAAAAACATTTAGCAGCTAAACTGTGGATAACAAGTAAACCACATTGGTTTGTTATTCAATATTCAAAAGCTTTTTGAATCATTACATGTCACTTGTTAGACGCTTTTATCCAAAGCTTACATACTCAATACTGTGGGCAATCCCCACAGGAGCACTTTGGGGTGAAGTGTCTCAGGGACACAACGACATGCTGACTGCAGTGGGGTTTGAACCTGTGCTCCCCTGATCCGAACACCAATGCACTTATCCACTGCGCCAGACGCCTCCCTATCATGTCCTGAGAGCCCTCCATCCCCCAATTGCTAGTGCCTTCACCATTTAAAATGTTAATAGTCAAATCAAAGGTGTTCCCTGTGTTCCTCCTGTTGTGTGCCTGCAGAGACAGATTTGGACAATGTTGTGTCGTTGTTGCGATTAAACTGATCTTGTATCTTGCATATTTCACCTTAGGAAAGTGGGCACGCGATGACAGCTTCCTTGACACCATCATGGCGATGGTCAGCAAGGAGAATGAGGACCTGCGTGCCAAGGAGATGCACGACGAACGGCTGCTGCATTCACACAAGGCCCAGGAATCGAGGTGGAGCAACAAAATACCTTTCAGGCTGGGCTTCTGGCAGTGCTAAGCGAGCTGATTAAATCCAACAGGCCTTCAATACAAAAATTAAGAAAAACTTGTCGTTGATAAACTGTACAATGACTTGTTGGGAGTGTGATGCAGTGGTCTGGTGCGTTGGTGTTCGGATCAGGGGAGCACAGGTTCAAACCCCACTGCAGTCAGGATGTCGTTGTGTCCCTGGGCAAGACACTTCACCCCAAATTGCCTACACCTGGGACAGTTAATTTTGTATTATTGTGATTATATATATATTGCCACTGTTATTATTGTTTTGATACTACTGACACTTATTGATCTGCTTCTGATAAATAAAAGAGAACCTACATGCACGGCACTAGCATCATGACTGTCTTTGTTTAAACCAGCAGCAGTGCAGCGGTACACAGACTAACCTGTGTGTGTGTAACGTAGTTCTTCAGATGTGTATGCTTAACATGTATGTATTTATCACAGTAAAGATGGTATACAAAAGCGTTTTAAAGAGCTTTCAACCTCATCCCATTGTCTTTAACACACATTTAACATAATAATATACTCATTAATATACAAATATACAGTATGAGTACTGTTTTGATACTGACATTTAATCTTTGCACAAAGGTGTGTCTGCACTATTGTAATTGTGTCTGTTGACTGTGGTAAATAAAAGAGAGAACCAAATGCACAGTACAAAAGATCAGCTTTATTGTCAATTTACAATTTCCATGCTGTTCAGATGCCTCAAGGGCTGTGCGCGTGTCTTGCCCCGTGGCGATTTGTTTAGGTTGCGTCTCCCCAATGGTTGCTTCCAGGCGAATACAGAGGAGTTGAAAAGATCCACTTTGATCCACTGCACATTGGTGTGCACCAGGCCGAGGTTCTATTGTTCACCCAGAGAGAGCGCGGGACACGACGCGTTCCGTAGTATTCGCATATCTGGAATACATACAAAGACACAATTAGCCTACATAACTCCATAAATCCTACATTAGATAGTATTAATGTGATTTAATGAACGTACCATTGCTGTTCGTTGGGCGTGATAACGGTCATCATCCTCAGCTATCGAAACATGTCCATAGCGTGTGCTTTTCGTGGTCCAATCCTTTTGTTAAGGCTTCTTAACCGCCTTCGCCTCCGACTCAGCATTTATATTGCATTTGAATGGTCGATCTGTATTTTTATTGTGGCTGAGTTATTGGCTTAAATAACTCCGTTACGAAGCTGTATAACACGAGCACCAAAACGTCAACTCCATACCGGGTCTGAGGTCGGAAGGTAAACAGAAGCATACAGCGGAAGCGGAAGCTTTTCTTCTTCTTCTCTCGGTTTTTTGGCGGATTGCAACTTTAAGGTGCATACCGCCACCTACTGTACTCGCCGTGAAGTTGTTTGCAGCCTGCCAGGAAAATCTAAGCAGAAGAAGAAGAAGTGACGTCAGCGGCTCATTTGCCTAATCCACCCCAGGAACTCATTTTGGTGTGAACGCGATCTGCTTTAGTTCGTCAGAACTAAAAGAACTCTCATGAACTAAAGTTCTCAGGAACTACTGTGGGAAAAGTACTTGGTGTGAACGCGCCTTATATACAAGTGATTGGAATATGATATATTAGATAAATAATTTCTAAGTAGCAGCCAGATGAATGTTATGGATGTTGTTTCTAAGTTCAGGTGTTTAATAGTCTTCTGGCCTGTGGGATGAAACTGTCCCTGAGTCTGGTGGTTTTAGTCCGGATGCTGCGGTACCGCCTGCCAGACGGCAGCAGACAGAACAGTTTGTGGCTGGGGTGATGGGGGTCTTTTATAATCCGAGGGCTTTCTTTAAGGTTAACCTGGTATTTTTACTCCACTACATTTATTTTAGTTACTTTGCAGATTTGGATTAATGATGTGAAATATAAACAACCCTTAAATCAGACTTTAGTTACACCTGAGTAAAATTCAGTGAAGGTGATTGTCAAGTGCCAACAATCAGGTGAGATATTTGATAGTTGGTGATTGAGAAGACAAAATATGTATCTGCAGATCCCTATAAAGCATATTCATTACTCGTTATTCTCTAATCGTTCATTAAAGACTGTATATAATGGCTATTTTCACATCCCTTTCAAGATTTCAAGATTTTCAAAGGTTTATTGACATATCATATACACAACTACGGTGTAGTTATGCAATGATGACAAACTTGGGTCATAGGTTCCTCAACAAGAGATCTATCAATATGTGTGTAGCTCCACCATTAAACTGTCATATTCTGCACATTTCTTATACTATCTACATACATCTTATAAGAGTATAATAAATATGTATAATATCGGTTAAAATAAGTGCTTCAACATAGTTAACATTGCAGGAAAGTTGATTGTCAAGTCCCAAAACAAACCATGCAATATATTAAATGTTAAGTACTTTGTCAGGCTTAATATTTATCAGATACCCCCAAAGCTTTTTGCTTACATGTATTTAAAAGAAGACCTTAACCTAAAGTATTATTTAATGTTTAAATAAAGCCTAATTAGTTTGTCTGTTTTGCACATCCTCCTATTAATATCTTTGTACATCCGGCACTAAACTGTTTTATTCTAGATATCATTTACAGTATCTTCTTGATATTTTCTATTCTATATTTCTATCATTGACCTTCTACTTTCCTCCTATTTTGTATATACTCTTAATATTTAAATGTTTTCAGAAAATATAACACATTCAAAAGTGCTTTACAAAAATGAAAGACATTAAGAAAAAGGCATTTTAAACAGTCATTAAAAAGCAACACAATCTACCTGCATTGCAATTACTCTAAACGTGTAATAACGTGCTTTAACCAGTAGGTGGTGCGGGTTAAAAAGCTGTCAAGTTTACAGTGTTAACAAAATAAAATATACTGCTGTTTCTGGTTTAGTTTATGACAGATATATTTTGTTATTGTTTTGATATTTGTAACACAAAAGCGATGGAAAAAACCCACAGCAACACAGAAAAGATGGTCTTAACATGGTTAAAGAACTCCCAGTACCTACTACCACCTCATTTGAGTGTGTTGTCTTCAAACTGGCTGGGTCTGCTCCGCTCCAGGTTGCCCTCATTTACCGCCCACCTAAAGCTTCCACTAACTTCCTGTCTGAGCTGTCTGAGTTACTCACCTCTCTCTGCTCCATGTCTCCATCAACTCTCCTGCTCGGTGATTTTAACATCCACGTGGACTCCAGTAACTGCACATTCGCTGCTGAATTCCTCTCACTTTTGGACTGCTTCAGCATCAAGCAACATGTCCAGGGCCCCACCCACATCAAAGGCCACACTCTGGATCTGGTGTGCTCTACCAGCTCTCCGCCCCCCGACCTACAGCGCCTCAACCTGGCTGTATCTGACCATCACGCCATCTCTTCACTGTTCCGGTCTCCCTGCCCAGGCAGCATCCTAAACGCACCATTATGTTTAGGAACATCAAGACTGTGAGTGCACCGGCCCTATCCGACTGATAGCTACCCACATGGCCTCGGGTCCCTCCGACTCCACCGTGGACGGCCTGGTAGCCCACTCCAACACTGCCCTATCCCTCAGTCTCAACTCTCTCGCCCCCATTAAAACCTGGACTGTTTCCTTCACCCGCCCTGCCCCCTGGTTCACCACCGAACTCCGCCGTTTGAAGGCCTCTGGTCGCCAGCTGGAGAGGCTCTCCAAAAAAACTGGCCTCACGGTCCACCTCCTGGCCTTTCGTGACCATGTCCAAACGTATAAGGAAGCTCTCTCCCATGCCAAGACTCACTACTACTCCCGTCTCATCGGTGCCCAGCAAAGCAACCCCAGAACACTGTTCTCCAACCGCCTACTCCGCCCCCCTGACGCCCCCCAGCCCTCAGGGGCTCCCGATCTGTGCTCCAAATTCCTCGACTTCTTCCAGGCGAAAGTCAAGGCCATCCACCTGCAGCTCCTGGCGAATGGCCCTCCCCCCCTGCCTGCACCTCAGCCACCTGGTAACGCACCCCAAGCGCCGCGCCTCTCCCACTCCAACCTCTCCTCCTTCTCCCCTGTGGATGCTCTTCAAGTGGCCAAACTGGTCAGCTCGGCCAAGACCTCCACCTGCTCCCTGGACCCCATGCCCACAGCCCTGGTCAAGGACTGCCTACCCACCCTCTGTCCCTACATGGTGGTCATCATCAACGCTTCTCTGGCTCCTGGTATAGTCCCCACCAGCTTCAAAATGGCCTCAGTCACCCCCATACTCAAAAAACCTGTCCTGGACCCCGACGACCTCCAGAACCACCGGCCGATCTCCAACCTTCCCTTCCTAAGCAAAACTCTGGAAAGACTGGTCGCCGGCCACCTCCATCTGTACATGTCCAACCATGAGCTCTATGAGCCCTTCCAATCCGGCTTCAGACAGCAACACAGCACTGAGACTGCCCTCATCAAGATCACCAACGATCTCCTCATTGCTGCTGACTCTGGCCGCCTCAGCATCCTCATCCTCCTGGACCTCTCTGCAGCGTTTGACACCATCTCTCACAACATCCTCCTCACCCGCCTCTCAGACCTCCTAGGTGTCACTGGCACAGTGCTGTCCTGGTTCACATCCTATCCCATATCAGGAAACAGTTTGTCTCCATCAGTGGCTCAAACTCACCCCCGGCCCCAGTCCACCACGGTGTACGCCAGGGCTCTGTGCTTGGCCCCCTCCTGTTCACCATTTACATGCTCCCCCTCGGCCAGATCATCCGACATCATGGACTCAATTTCCACTGTTACGCTGATGATACCCAACTGTATCTCAGCACCACTCCATCCTCCCAGCTCCCCCCTCAGTTCCTCATCAACTGCCTGCAATGATAGCTGAGGATTCTGGGTAGTGTCGTGTCTTCTGCCATCCTAAACTCCGAAAAAATATTTGTTTCTCCGAATCTAAGGGGAAAAATACAAAAGCATTGTACACAATTTAAACCAATCAATGTTGTGTAATTAACAAGGATAATCTGGTGTTTTTGAGTTGATCAGTAGTGCATATATCACTGTAAAATCAATCGACAGTAAAGAGAATACTTACTTCCGGGTGTAAAATCCTCTGTTATCCAATGGGAAAGGACGCTCACATTGCCTTTAAATGCCGCCAACATGGACCGATGTGGTGCTTCCCTGAGCGTCAAATACCGCCGCCGATGGAAATACATTGCAATCAGTTTAAAGCTCTTTGCGTCCGTTTATGAAGCTGAAGGAGCCTCGGCGCGTCACAACTGCACGCCATTGGACCCTGACCAAGCGTCGCTCCTGGGCGTTCAGGGAGTGAGACTGTGTTGGTGAGGGAGATGAAGGAGGTTATTCTGATGCATTATCAATGCATTTATAGTTATCTACTATTACATTTCTAAAAGTATCTACACCATTTTTGACATTGGCATCTGAACCCTCTCCAGGTCTGAAAAGATGATGAGACTTTGAACTATCTCAAGCAGGACCATTGTTCTCTGAACTTACATGATGTGTTCTTTATTCAGACTCTGGTGCTGCTTCTTTGTAATCTTGAGTTGAATCAGTTTCTGTGGGTTTTGATTTGTCTGGCTGCACATCACGAGTTAGTGTAGAAGGAGCAGAGTTTATGATGTGAAGTCACCACTTTTTATTGAAGGTGAAGAACGTTGTCTTTAATATTAATGAGAGCTCTTTTCACTTTTTGGACATTACTGTTTGGGGGTGTCCACTTTATAAACGTCTACATTCTCTACTTCTCCAGCTATAATCAGATTATTAAACATTTCATTATTTCAATCAGGAACATTGTTTTCTAAACTTACATCATGTTTCTTTATTCAGACTGATGATGCAAGTTGTCAGAGATCAGCTGTTCTGCTCTGATCTCAGCTCTGAAGTCCAACATCCATCTGAGAGAACTGGACCTGAGTTGGAACGCTCTGAAGGATTCAGGAGTGGAGCTGAGAGATCTTCTGGAGAGGCCAGACTGCAGACTGGAGACTCTCAGGTCAGTTCTCCATCTATATCTTCTGTGCTGAGATGAATATGTGAGAGTTGTGTTGACTCTGAGCTGCAGACATCAGGCTGATATGATCCTGATCCTCACTGAGCATCTTAATGCTAAAGTCTACTTTCTTTTTCTGTGGTTTAGTTCATTGACTGGAGCAGAGCTATGTTAAAGAAAAATCATACTCTGCATAATTCACTCTGAATCTTTAAAAACATGAGATTCATCTTTTATTCTCCATGTTTTAAAATAAATGACATTATAAACACATGAATACAATAATTAAATATTTCTATTAAAACTATCAAACACTAACAAATATTTTCAGTTTTTGCTGTTTCTAACATGTTTCTGAAGCTGCATGATGCTCAAACTGACTGAATAGTTTAAACCAGAGGTGGGAGGAAGTCCTACATGTGCAAGTCATGAGCAAGTCTCAAGTCTTGACCTACAAGTATCAAGCAAGTCCCAAGTCACTGTGGTGAGAGTCAAGCAAGTCAAGTCAAGTCATTGCTCAGGTCAAGCAAGTCAAGTCAAGTCATACGAAATTCTGATGAATAAGCCCAGTTTCCGCATTTAAATCAGTTAAAAGACAGTGGTTATGAAAATGGATTCAACCCACACTATGATCTTCATTACATACACAGTTAATCATTTGAAATCTAATTTAGACCGATGACAATCATATTAGATCAATATTAACCCTAGAACTGCAGACAGCTAGGACTCAATCAGAAAGTCTGTTCAAAAAGGCAGAATTCCAGGTAAGAAAATCATATATGGCATTTGCCATTACACATATTTAATTTAAATGTCTGTTAACACTAGAACCGCCAACAGCGTCAGCACCTACATAGATATCATTTTCAAATCATTTAATTTGTTCCTCTTCATAATTTCCTTATAAACTAAGTTGGACGATTTAAAACTCACTTAATTGGGTTAATTTAGAAATTGCTTCAGTTTATCATCATAACAGATCAAAAGTTCAGATTCATTTTTACAATAATCAAGGAATGATGCAATTCTACAAAGGAAAAACAACATAATTAAAACATTTAAACAAACTACTAAAAGTAGATGAACTACATTATTCAAAAGTTTACAGTAACTTCTGATAATAACACAGGGAAATAAACGAGGCATCTCTTTTCCTCTCTCTCTCTCCCTCTCCTGACAGCCCGTCAGTATCACGGTTAGTACAAATGAATCCCTTGGCGGTTCTCGTGTTCATTTACCGTTTTGTCTTCTCTTTGCAATGCTTAATCGATTTGAAACCAAGTCTAACGTAGCTTAAACGTGTTGTGTTAGCTTTCTAGCTAACACAACACATTCACGCACCTTTCTTTGTGGGTTTTTTGTAGTGACGAATGAAGTTGGATGTTGTGGTGGTCACTGATCTTTATGCTGCAGACCCTGCATACCGCTGTTCTCTTCTTATTATCGTCATTGACAACATAATCCTTGAATCCAAACTTCACTATTTGTGGAGTAACGCTAGCCGCTGCCATGTTAACTGACACTCCTGCCGTCTAGTGGGTTGCCAGGTTTGCGCGCACGGCGCTATAATCACCCAATCACGTTTCGAAAAAACTAAACGTAATATCTCAATACAAAAACAAACGCAAATATTTAATTTTGAAAAGTCAAGTCCTTTCAAGTCATCTGTCTCAAGCTTAAGTCAAGTCCCCACCTCTGGTTTAAACTGAAAATGCTTTGGATTTATTGCTCCACTTTTTCTGAAATAAATATTCTCTATTTATTTTGATCACTCTTCTTCTTCTTTTTTATCATACATTTTTTATTGCAACATCTTCAATTCACAACACAGTACAGAAGACAATTCAGGTTGCACAACATTTTGGATGAATTCAATCCCATCCCCCCCTCCCCCTCCTTAAATCTGTAAGGGTACTAATAACCTTCCCCCAAAAGTGTAATTCTCCTGGACACTCCCATACAACATGTAGGAAAGAGCCAATGGTTCCCTGGTGACAAAATGAACAATAAGGGTCAGGTACCAATCCAATTCTGTGTCTAATTATTTAGTGGGAATGCTGATACAGCATTCCAACTATATGTTATGCTACGGACAAAAAGTTTATTATTCCGTCCAATTATTTTGTCCGTCTTCTCCTCCCACGTTCAACATCGCAGAAACTCCGTTCAAACATCAAAACGTTCAGCTCGGTCGGGAATCGACTGCTATTACTTTTATCATTCATAACTTTCATAATTCCAGAGATACATCCCATATTACATCACATTTTTAACATTTGAACTTTAACATTGCGCAGCTCGTTAAGTTAGAGTGCGTGATGTCACAGCTAGAGGGTAGGAAATCTTGAAATTTCCCTTCATATTTTAAAAAAACTGCCATAATTCCCAAACCCTACATTCCTGAGACATAATTGTTCATGACAAACGTAGGAAACATCTCGTAGCTTGAAAAATGACAAATAATTAAGCAAAATAATTAAACAAAATGCCTCTTGAGGGCATGAAGTGACAAAAACGTTCAACATGTCTCCATTAAAGCCCATTGTAATTTCAGGCAGATATTTCCTCACAGCAGCAGCCACACACCTTTAGTTAAACTGCCAAAAAGTTTCACGTTTTGAAATTTCACAGATATCTGTTATCGTTCTTCCACAAAACGTTCACATGTAAGAGGTTCATCTCTCATTCAGAACAATGAAACCTTTGATATTTTCATAGCTCGTTAGCCCAACTATAAACACCTGTGTAATGGAACACGATGATGTCATCACTCCAACTGACAGCAGTCAGTTCTAACTGTTCATTTCATACTCACACGCAGAGTTGGGATAACGCGTTACAAAGTACAAAGTAACGCGTTACTGTAATAATATGACTTTTGTCGGTAACGGAGTAGTGTAACGCGTTTATAATTAGTAATCACATTACAGTTACTAACATTGCCCCGACACGCGTTACTTCGTTACTTTTATAAAATCAGTCATAATCACACTGACAGACAAGAGGGGTTTCCGCCGCAGGCTTCTATGTACGTAATCTGCGCGACTTGCGCGTCCACATCTCCACGTGCAGTGCTGCATAAACATGGCAGAGTCAGCGATAACTTTCGAGGGGTGGAGGTATGCCCATTATTTTGAGTTAGTCCGAAGAATAGACAGGAATGTGACGGTGAGGTGCAAACTGTGTCCAGGCCAGAAGCTGTTATCCACTGCTGCAAACACCACGTCAAACCTCAACAAACACCTGCAAAGAACACATGCTAAGGTGAAGCTAATAGCTAAGGACCCCCGAACCCAGAGTGAGGATGTTGTGAGTGCGCCGCCGCCGAAGCAGAGATGGACAGGCTTGTAACATCCTTCATAGTAGAGGTAATGTTGCCCATTTGCACAGTGGAATCACCATCGCATCGTTCAGAGATATACTGCGCAAAATACAGATAGCAGGAGACAGAGGACAGCCATGGTCAGAGCTATCTGGATCAGTCTTATGCGACAATGGAAACTGAACTAAAGAACATTTGAAACTTTAGCAGTCTGCGTGATCTGCCTGTAGGGAGGGGCGGCCGCCCTGCGAGTAAAGTAACGAGTAAAGTAACGAGTAAAGTAACAAGTTACTTTATGTAGAGAGTAACGAAGTAGTGTAATATATTACTTTTTTAAAAAGTAATATGTAATATTAATATATTACTTTTTTTTAGTAACCACCCCATCTCTGCTCACACACACACTCTTTCTCCTCCCCTCTCTCTCTCACAATCTCTCTCTCTCTCTCTCTCTCTCTCTCTCTCTCTCTCTCTCTCTCTCTCTTCCTCTCTCTCTCACACCGGTCCATGCCTCAACAGCTCTACGCCAAATCTGAGATCTCACCATATGCCGTTTCCATGGAAACGCATCCCTCGCCATAAAACATGATGTTGCTATAACTCCTATGAAAATTCTACAGATGGAGCGTCTTATTTTGGACAGTTTAAAACGCGAGGGTCGTGATTGGTTCGTGCACGGTCCGTGATGGCCGGCGGCCCCCAGTCTGACTTGATACCGCCCCCGTGATAAATAAATGTAATTATTGTGAAGCCAGCTGCAATGGATCATTGATCCACCAGGGGGTGCAGTGGGGTTCCACACTGGAGTCATGTGTGGAGTCTTGTACAGTATGTCTGGTACTAATGTATAGCGGATCTTTGTTAAGATCCATATGTCACGGATAGGATCATAGTCTGTGCTAAATAAGACATGTAATCATTTACAAAACATCACCATGTTGTTATTTAACAAAATAATGTTGTTTAGTCGAAAAAAACGAACGAGCCGGCTCTCCCGATTTTTAATTCTAATTTAATCATCATCATTGTTTATGTTCGCCGAATTGACATGAAATCACTGAGAAAAATAGTCCGTTGTTACCGTTTTTTAAACAGTCAGAATGAAACGGCAGCTCTCAGCTGTGTGTTTACACTCCTAATGGCCCATCACAGCTCTCCCCCCCCCCCCCCCGAGGTTACTCTGATTGACAAGCTTACAGTTAGTGAAGTAACACTTTTTTTCAACCTCGCTGTTTCATTCTAACATAACGCTCCAAATACGACTGTTTCCACTCGGACTTCAATACAGCAACACCATTGTTTGGTTTCCATGGTAGCGTGTCTCTTTAGTAGCGTGCACTCCTTTCCTGTAAATTACAGGTCCAGCCAGGCAAAACAGTAATATGAAATATGAACGTTAGTTTTTAACTGAAATGATCAAATAAAGTCAAAATGTCACAGTGTTTACAAACATTGACCATACCGTTCACCAGCCCGCACCCCACTATGTTGAATATAGCCTACTCTTTGTTTAAAACGAATTGGCCATCGGAATGTGTGTGTCCCAACCCCCCCCCTGTGATATCTCTTCTCCAGCAGTCTGTAGGTTTGTGTTCGCATATTTATGCTGTCGCAGTTCCTCTTGTTTCTATCGCGCATTGCCGGTATGAAAGGGTCTGTGCCGGAAATATCAAGATAACACGGCAGGGTCCGTTACAGTTTGTTTTCATCTGATTTCAAATAAACAAAGTCTTGGCTTTCAGAATATTAAACTTGTTTCGGCAAATTTAGATGATAAATACAACTATGGAGCTTGTAACGCCATAATTACTAATAATTTTAATTTATAAAATAGCACTTTACCCCTGCTTACACCTATATGCCATTTTATATGCTGTGAGCTGATTATCGAGCCTTCATTGTAAGAGTCGTGGGTACACTGTGTATGTGCGTACTCCACTGTAGCGCCCGGTACATTAATGGGAAACCCTAGTTTGTACTTGTTCAATACATTTGTAACACTGTACACATGGACGTTTATTTTTTCGGTTCACCAAAAAAAAAAAATCTCACTCCAAGCTGAACTCAAATGTTGGCAGCCCTGCGTTCACTATCCCCCACCCGCCTACTGTATGTTGCTTTTTGACATGTAAATGGGTAACTACCCCCCTCTGAGTGAATACCTGTTGTACCTGTCCGGGGCTAAGCCCATAGGACGATGCTCTGATGTCATCACCCTCGCACATTTGTCATATGTTTACAAAAAACGATGTTAACACTTTCTCGTTCTTAATATATGCCATATTTAGGGTCGATATGTGTTGAATTTACTTTAAAATAGCAGATCACTGTGATTCGGCTTAGCGAACGTGTGTCTCTTCTCCGCGGCTCCTCCGTGCAGAGAGGCCCCCCCCCCGTTGACAATTCACGAGCGTCTCTCCCCCTCCCCCGTCGCACCTTCTAACAGAACCCCCCCCCCCCCCCACATATCAAATCCCAATTGAACTGCTCTGGAGCAGAAATGAAAGATTTTAAAAAAAATACGTTTTGGTAAGTTTTTAGGGAAATGTTGTAATATTGCAACGTTGGCCTTAGGTGGGAGCAGAATTTCTGTATTTCTACTCACATTGTCTGAATAAATATATTGAACAACTAAGGGTTCATTTGCAGGATTGATTGCTTACTTAGCCCTATATCAGTATATAGCATGAATAATAATCACATCACTCATATTTGTTATGAATAATCATTTATCAAATAGTAAGTTGCTTTGGCTAAAAGCGTCAGCTAAATGCAATTTATGAAAGCCTCACTCAGGATTTTTTTAACAAGTGTTTTTCGACAATGTCAATTTCACTTTCCACTATGTCCACCGTTGTTTTTCACAACCAATGGCAGAACTTTATTGAGGCCTGTAATTAGTCAACTACAGGTCTCTTGGTCAGTCTTTTCTTCCAAAAAGCTTGTGAAAAGATGTTAAGTTAACAGGTATTCACTCAGAGGGGGGTCGGTGATTTATTGCTCTTGGGGCATTAAAAACAAGATTTTAACTTTAGTTTTTTATATAATATCTGCATTTTCTCTTGTGAAAAACTAAGTCTTAGTTTGGCCATAGTTATTTAATATATAGCGCCATCTCCTGGTTAAACCCTGAAATTGGAGAATAGTGGGAGGGCTTAACATTCCTGGATACTGGTCTTTGGCAGGTCTTAGGCAGGTAACTGGCTGGCAGTAGGCAGGAAGCTGTATGCTGGCGTCCGAAATAAGATGCCCCATCTGTAACAGTCCAGCCGTGAAGACATCTACGGGACATGCCGTTGCCATGGCAACACAATGCCCGCCATGAAACACGGTTTTCTCATAACTTCAGTGAAAATGCTCCAAATGGCCCAAAACTTCACAGGTTTGGTAACACAGCCATCAACGCATCTAAGCGTATTATGGGATGTCATCAAATGCCGTTGGCATGGCGACAGATCATTCGCCATCAAGTTAGTTCAAAAGTTTGCATTTCAAATATTCTGCTGCTTTTCCAAGCCTTTTTACTTTCTTTTCTTCTCTCATCACACATTCAAGCCCCCAGTGTTCATGTATCATTTCAATCTAAATTATTCACTTTCTTCTTACACATTACATTTCAGCATCGCAGTTTAGCGTCAGCTTTTCAGCATAAAGCATTCCCACTAGCAATTTCTTCAGGAATTGCATTCTCTAGTTGGATATGCTCTATGACAACATTTCAGATGTATATACTGATGGTTTGGGTTTTTTGAAGCACCCGTAACATTAGCCCAAATTGCATCCCAATCCAATTCTTGTCCTAAAGTGGATATTTCCCTATCCCATGCTCTCATGCCTGATGTAGGCATATAGTTCTGGGAGTTAAGATTATTATATAAACAAAACTATTTGTTTGGGAGCACTCTGCATCCAACTCAGAATAGGATGTTCTTTCAAATCTGACCCCCAGGGGACCCCATAGGCTTTACAGGCAAACCTTATTCTAAAGTAAAAGAAGAGAGAGTGTTGATCAATATTATATTGAGAGACCAGTTTTTGAAAGTCAAGAATACAATTTTCCCCATTAATGTCCTGAAGAGTTTTAATACCTTTATTCTCCCAAGCTTTGTTGTTAAATGGTTAGTCAATAGGTTATGATTGTTCCATAATGGAGATGACCTACACCACACACTCTTAAAGTTTAGGAATTTCCCTGCTGCTCTGAACACTTTAACCTTATAAGTTAAAATTGGACCGTACAGTAAATCACATTTATTGGTAGATATATAAAAGGAGAAAGTCCCTTAATCTTATCGGCGCTATTAAGTCTTGTTCCATATTCTTCCAAGATTACATTTTATCCTCATCTACCCAATAGCTGAGAGATCTTATGAATGCCCAATGGTATAGTTTAAAATGTGGGCATGCCAATCCCCCATTAGATTTTTATACTGAAGAGCTGACCATTTTATACTGGATCGTTTACCATTCCAGATATAGCATCGTAGTAAAGAATCTAGTTTTTGCCAGTATCCTGTTGGAGGTGCGAGAGGGATCATTGAGCTTACAAAATGTATGCGGGGTAATATGTTCATTTTAACAACCGATACACAGGCTGGGTCTGATGCTGGAAGGTATTTCCATCTTGTAATATCTTCTTCTATTTTCTTCAAAACTAAAGAGTAATTTGTTTTAGCTATAGATGATAAGGAAGTACTAACCTTAAAGGTGGGGTAGGTAAGTTTGAGAAACCGGCTCGAGATACACTTTTTGTTATATTCCATGGAATGCTCTTAACATCCCGATAGCAATGAATATCTTAAGTGCTTTGACAAAAAATCCATAAAAAAATGTCATCTGTGGAAGCCGTAATACTGTAAAAAGTACGTCCAATCATTTTAGCCGGCCCGGCTAAAATAACTGGATGGCCTACCTGCCTGTCAGCCTTCCATCTGTGCACAAAGTTATCTCGTGCCCTCATTGGTCATGTGCGCGTTCCTGTGTGTTGGAGGAGGGGATCTGTAAGGAAGTGGCAGATTTTCTCCGGTTGTGTATTTTCTAATTCTAGCAATCTCGAGCCGGTTTCTCAAACTTACCTACCCTACCTTTAACCTGTTAAGCCCGAGAGACCCCGGTACCGGGGTACTGCCGCAACATCTTGCAGGAAACAGTGTCTGAGGGCATGTTCATTTAATAAAACTATGAATGTTTTATATCCATGTAACGGGAAGAAACTCATCTAACTGATCTTTTTTTTTTTTCTTTTTAAAGAAAACCCACAATGCTAACCCTGAGCCCCTGAATTAGCAACGAGCGAAAAATGCTAACACCTTACTGCACCGAAAATCACTCACAAAACCTTATTATTTATCTTTTCACCACATCCAACACATCATTTCACATCGTGAGGTGACACAGAATCGATTGACACCGACATTACCACTGAATTATACGTATTTGCGACGTTATAAGCAAAAACGGACATCAAAACAGGTGACGCTAGGTAGCTAAAAATGCTAACATTTTACCTTGGCTCTGTGGTCTCTCCAAAGTGGTCTTCAATGGCATTAAAACGATAAAAACGCTGCTGAAGTTAATCCATAGGTTAATTTAGTGTGTCTGTGTCCCTTTGACATGATTTCTGATAATCCATAAGCATTAAAACTGCTTTTCCGTTTCCAGATGTCAAAGCTAGAGATAGGTTCACTCTTATCCCTTTCACACCAAGGCTTTTCCCGTTCTAGCTCCGTGCTAGAGCTTTTCTGGTTCAGAACCGGTTCTTCGGTTCAGCTCCCGCTCTGTTCACACCGCTCAGAGCCCGACTGGTGCTGCCGCTGCTGCGTCATGACGTCACAGTTTACGTCACTGATTTTCTCCCCAACGGCGCTAACTACAACAACAATGGGGGACTGCGAAGCCAGATTAAATTAAATAACGACTTCTCCAACCTTATACTTTTCTCCAGAGTGCCTTGGTTCATTGTTTATTAATGTGTTACAGCGGCATTTACCGACTGCTGCAGTGCTGCTCGTCCACCGGAGTTTAGTCTACTGTTAACTCATAGCAGCGGCCGCTGTAAAGTATTCACTGTCCGACTGTCACACAAGCAGCTGATACATATCCCCAATTCCCCTTAAGTGAATGTGTGTCAGTCTGAATTGACGCTGTTTGGCATCACAACGCTGTTATGAAAGTGTCTCTGATATAAAATGGGTGATGTTAGCATAGCAATCAAAGTTAAACTGACTATAACTTGACTACTTGTTGCTATCCTATTGTGGCATAAGCCGTTTTCTACAGGCACATTTTACCGGCATATTTTTCATTATGATTCTACTTGTGATAGTCGGACATGACAACCTGTGCAGCCCATGTATTGATTCCATCCGATAGCATGCTATAATACAAAACAAAACGTCTGCCTGCTCTCCACAATGATCAATAACAGCGAACAGATGGTCAAAGTAAGGTACAAATAAACAGAATCACACGAAGCCTGGTTAGTGTTGCCTCACTTTATAAAGCGTGTTTTTTTTTACAAGTGTGTGGTTGCGTTCTAGTCACTTTGCTCAGCACTACTGCTTGTTATAACATTTATTTTATACGACTTTTATTTGCCGTACTCGCCTTAACTGTTATTTTTATACGACTTTTATTTGCCGTACTCGCCTTAACTGTTAGCTCAGGTTAATCTCGCCCCCCTCCGCCGTAAGCGTGACATATGCGGTTCTTGCTTCTAGACGGACAACTTTTTAGTGCTCGAAACGAACCGGATTCCGGAGCTTAGAGGCGGCTCCGCTGCGGTGTGAACAGGGAAAACCGGTGCTTTTCAAGCTCCAGCTCCGAACCGGCCCTGGAACCGCGTTGGTGTGAAAGGGGTATCTGATGCTAAATTACATGCGTGAAGCCCTCACCTCTTCTCTTCACAACGTGTGTGTGTGGGGGACTCCCCCTTACTGTTTTTAACCTGTCGGGAGTGTCCACTTTATAAACGTCTACATTCTCTACTTCTCCAGCTATAATCAGATTATTAAACCTTTCATTATTTCAATCAGGAGCATTGTTTTCTAAACGTACATCATGTGTTCTTTATTCAGACTGTTTTGCTGCAGTTTGTCAGAGATCAGCTGGGCTGCTCTGGCCTCAGCTCTGAAGTCCAACATCCATCTGAGAGAGCTGGACCTGAGTTGGAACGCTCTGCAGGATTCAGGAGAGAAGCTGCTGAGAGATCTTCTGGAGGGTCCAGACTGCAGACTGGAGACTCTCAGGTCAGTAAGGGGTTGACTCAGTCTCTGCTGGTTCAGCAGGATTGTATTGAACACAGGGAGGTGGATGTGTTCCTCTCACTGGGGAATCTCTCCAGTTCCACCTTCCAGGCGTAGCCTAGCTTAGCACAACACATCAGTGATGTTACCATTTATCTGCAGTTTCTCCTTTTGTTAATCTTATGTTTCTTTTCTTGCGTTCTCCCAAGAACAATATAATGCAAGCTGACAATGCAAAGCCACATTTCAGTCAGGTGCAACTTGTTAACAGACAAATCCTACTCTGCATAATTCACTCTGATCCTTTAAACACCTGGAATTCATCTTACATTCTCCATCCGGTTTATTTTATAAATTATATAACAAACAGATTAATACAGTTAATACACATTTATATCAACATTATTAAACACTAACCAATCATTTCAGGTTTTGCTTTTTCTTTAAAAAAATATCTGAAGCTACATGATGCTCAAACTGACTGAATAGTTTAAACTGAAGATGCTGTGATCTATGTCTCCACTATTCCTAAAATAAATATTCTCTATTTATTTTGATCACATTTCTTCTAAATTCATCCTGACTTCTTTGTAAACTCTGTGATCTTGAGTTGAATCAGTTCCTGTGGGTTTGATTTGTCTGGCTGCACATCACAAGTTAGTGTAGAAGGAGCAGAGTTTATGATGTGAAGTCACCACTTTTAATTGAAGGTGAAGAGCGTTGTCTTTCATATTAATGAGAGCTCGTTTCACTTTTGGATCTTACTGTTTTTAACCTGTCGGGAGTGTCCACTTTATAAACGTCTACATTCTCTACTTCTGAAGCTATAATCAGATTATTAAACCTTTCATTATTTCAATCAGGAACATTGTTTTCTAAACTTACATCATGTGTTCTTTTATTCAGACTATGGCACTGCAGCTTGTCAGAGATCAGCTGTTCTGCTCTGGCCTCAGCTCTGAAGTCCAACATCCATCTGAGAGTTCTGGACCTGCGTTTCAACGATCTTCAGGATTCAGGAGTGGAGCTGCTGAGAGATCTTCTGGAGAGTCCAGACTGCAGACTGGAGACTCTCTGGTCAGTAAGGGGTCGACTCAGTCTCTGCTGGTTCAGCAGGATTGTATTGAACACAGGGAGGTGGATGTGTTCCTCTCACTGGGGAATCTCTCCAGTTCCACCTTCCAGGCGTAGCCTAGCTTAGCACAACACATCAGTGATGTTACCATTTATCTGCAGTTTCTCCTTTTGTTCATCTCATGTTTCTTTCTTGCGTTCTCCCAGAACAATATAATGCAAGCTGACAATGCAAAGCCACATTTCAGTCAGGAGCAACTTGTTAACAGACACATCCTACTCTGCATAATTCACTCTGATCCTTTAAACACCTGAGTTGAAACTCAACGCTAAAGGGCCCCCCCCTTGCGTTGGAAAGTGACGACAGGGACCCTGACACAACGTCAACATAGGCCGAGTTTGAGTGAGAATGTGTTGTTCGTCAGCTGCAACTCATTAACAGACACATTTACAGTTAAAAAGTTAGTCTGTTTGTTTTTTCTATGAAGTTGTTTTGTTCCTGGACTAATGCCTAGTTAACTCTCTAATGCAGCTGAGAGCTGTGGCAGGCAGTCGTAGTGTTTGCAGAGAGGATATGATGGGATGTGAAGCATTGGATCAGGACTCTGAAGCTGACTCAAAGAACAAACACTTATTTTAAACTGGATCTCAAACTGTTGGATTGTGTTCATCCCTACAGGATCAGACTAGGAGAGACGTTCAGATCCACGATCCAGAAGACCTGTGAGTACTGAAACCATGTCCTCCATTCATCAAGATATTGTACAATAAATCTGATCTTAAAAGGTATTTATAGTACAAGAATTATTATTATTGTTTTATTATTATTTTTCTCACCTCTTCTCTCCATCAGGTGTCTCCGATGTGGAACAGGAAGTGAAGACAGACACAAAGGTGAGAGAGGAGCAGCTGCACAGAGTTGAAGCTAGAACTTAACTTGATTTCTAATATAATAAATAACTTTGTTTGTTCCAGGCTCTGAATCCTTCTCACCGACACACACCTGAGTCTTCATACAGGTAACACCTACAACATGACCAACTATTATTTTAAACACATATATTAATTTCATTGTGTTTAATGTCATGTCTTTCACCTTGAGGTTTTGCATCCAATCTCTTTCCAGCAGACATGAATAAAATAATGCCTCTGTGTGTAGGATTGTTTTCTTGTACCAGTCTAGATCCTCGCTGGACTAGACATTTTGTTAATTGAATGAAAGTGTACACACACATCCTGATGCATGTGGACACACCTTCAGTGATGTTCCTGTAACCATCAGTGTTTCAGATCTTTCAACAAACCCTCCTCCAGGTCAGATCCAGCTGGATGAACACCTGTCAGTCAGAACACAGGCCAGTGAAGGCTTGTTGTAGTAACTTGTCTCTTGTGTGTCTACAGGTTCAGGTGTCCTGGTCCAGGTGAGTTCCAGTGTGCTTCGACTGGCCTGGTGTTCGTCATGGCTCAGGAGGCGGAGCTTCTGTACAGGACGGTCCCTTGGGATGAGAGTCTCCCTCCAATCAGCTGGCAAGCAGGCAGCAGGGCCGCTGTTCGACGTGAAGAGTTCTGTTGAAGCTGCCGTCTGCCGGCTCCACCTGCCGCACAGTGAGACAGAGGATGGTAAAAAGACATCTAGTGTTAACAAATCACTTATATAATGTTTAGCACCTTATGATATCCACTACCGTTCAGAAGTTATAAAGCAGCTTTATTAAACTAGTTTAACAAAGATAAGATAATTCAGACACGAAATCTGTTCTTTACATTCAAAATAGTCGTGTCCCCAAAAGAAGAAGAATGAAATCATTAAAAACATCCATTTAAAGGTGGGGTATGTCATTTATTTCAGAAACACTTGTTGTTATATTCCATGGAATACTCTTAACATCCCGATAGCAATGAATATATTAAATGCTTTGACAATAAATACATTAAAAAATGTAATCTGTGGAAGCCGTGGCCAGTCTCTGCCTCGGCCCGGCGCAAATGACTGGATGGCCTACTGCCTGTCAGCCTTCCATCTCGTGCACAAACTTATCTTGTGCCCTCATTGGTCATGTGCGCGTTTGTGTGTGTTGGAGGAGGTTGTGTATTTTCAAATTCTGCACTCGAGCTGGTTTCTCCAAAATTACCTACCCCACCTTTAATCGATGTGTTTCATGACATCATTATTGAAGCAGACGATGCAATGCAGCTCTAAATACTGAGTTGGAGTGTCTCTGGGCCTCTGCAGTCTCCTCACTGTAATATTAAAGACATGTAAACTGTGACCTGTCAGTCCACAGCATGTTTAGCTGCTAACAGTGCTAACTCAACGCTAACTCACTCTAAGCTAGCAGTTTGATTAATTTACTTTGTTATCCATCTGTTGCTCTTTCTGCTCTCTACATTGTCAGTCTGGCTGAAGCATGTACAAAACAAAACAACAGACAACAACATTTATAAGTTAGACTTTCTACGCCCTGAAAGCTTTAGAAAACTCTTCACACGTCTAGAGAATCTCTCAGACATGAGACCGGACTCAGTCCAGCTGTTCTGGCTGCAGATTACAAACATCTCAGCAGTCTTTTAAATTAGAAAATAATTACGCATGCTCACATCCAGAAAGATCACAGGGGACAGAACAATAATTAACATTAGAATAAAAGGTGAAGGATATAAACTGGTACATCCTAGTGAGGCTCCAAAGTGATGACATTAGATGAACATTAGCTCTGAACTAAAGTGTCATTGAATATGATGAAGCTGTTTCAGCAGCAAAGCAACAGATGACCAGCCCTTTGCTCCACAGCGCTGCTCCTGGACGGCCTGTTTGTCTGTCGTCCACATCACTGATGAAGGCCTGAGCGTCTTGGAGGCCGCTGGAGGTCCACCCACTCACGTGGTGGTGAAGATGCCTCACCTCTCTCTCTATGGCCTAGTCTGCGATATCATAAAAGGGTTCTGCTTCTGCGGATAAAGGGCCAAGTTCTGGTGTTCCTTCAACCCCCGTTCAGAGAAGATCAAATACTGGATGTATTTCTGCTGCAGAAAAACGTCCCTAAGGAGGTAAAGCCATGTGCTCCCCATCAGACTAAACACTGGTTCTAAACCACAGCTGTTCCACACACACTGCTCCTCTTCTCAAACCTCAGATCTATCTGAACTGTAAATCTTCAGATCACTCTTTGTGGTTTCTGTTGGATTCTCTCAGCATGTCTTTCTGTCTGCTGATACAGCACTCGAGTCTTCTGCTTTTTTAGCCATGCAATTAATGGTAAACATAGCAGGAATTGTTAATGTGATTATTGCATTTTGTTTATTGCGTCACGGTTTCCAGATTAATCTTGAGTGTGTGGAACTTCATCCACAAATATTTATGCTACACTCTAATTTCATTTACTCACAATATATCCTCATAATGTTATTCTTAAGTGATTGTAATTCTTATCTCTCTGTAGATTAGCTCGGTCAACATATGTTGTTTTGAAAGTGTTTTAAAGTGATACAAATGTCCTGTTACTGAAGGTTGTTAAACACCAAGGACATGCAGTGCACATCAAAATCCCCCGTGACTGTGAGCTGGAACTGTATAAAGGTTACAGTGTGCACTGTGAACCTGAGGGCTTCCATATTCAGCCTGAGGTGAGTCACTGATACTCTGATGAAACACAATGATCATTAACATACATTTAGCTGCAATCACAATCAGGAAAGAAACAGATAACGTTTAACTTCTGCTTCTGGTTTCCAGCGTCAACAATTTGACTCAAGTTTTGGAGAAGATTACAATCCAACATTTCAAGTTTTCGTGAAGACGGGCACAGAGAGAGTGGATTTGAAGGTCAAGGACCAAGATGGAAACGTAGTCTGGAATTGTCGCGTGCCACTGGAAGGTAAAGACTCCACCTGAGCTCAGACCCAGTGATAGACTGGATGACTCTAAAGATCCATCTCATAGCCTTCTCTATTAAGGCTCCATGGTAGCGCATCATTACGACATTAAACACACAACCTGTTATATTCTAAAACTATAGTAAAAACTATTGTGGTGCAGTGGTGAAACAGCGTGGCATCATGGGAGTTGTAGTCTTCATCTTCTCATGGTTAAGTGGATACAGCGCCATTACAGGAGACCGTGATGAACGTACTGTTACCTTTAAAATTACACGTCTCTGAACCATTTGAGATAATGTACGTACACAACTCAACAAAGCATGAATAACATAGGTGTATTAGTTTTTAGACATTTTAATGAGGAAATGTTACATATTATAACTTCAAGTGAACACAAATCCACCCCTGGGAATGCTGAGTTACTTTAATGTGTAAGAGATCTGTTTAATGTCCCAGCAGAGAGCAGAGTCCCGGCAGACAGCAGAGTCCCAGCTGAGAGCAGAGTCCCAGCAGAGAGCAGAGTCCCAGCAGACCAGAGGCTGTTCTCAGTTCGGACAGAGTTCATTCAAAGAGTGTCTCCCCCTGTCCTGAAGGACCTTCTGAATAAACTCCTTGAGTCTGGAGTTATCAGTGAATCTGAAATGGAGTCAGCCAGAACCAAATCCCGAAATGACGGAGCACTTGAGGTGGTGGACGTGGTGCGAAAAAAAGGAGCTGCAGCCAGCAGGGTTCTGATCGATGCTCTCCGTGAGCTGGACCCGTATCTTTACAGAGAGCTCAACTTGAGCTGAGGCAAAACCTTGTGGAGTGTGAGACAGTTGAAGTCTAGTCCTCTGTTTTGTTACCTGTACATTTTCCCCCTTGTCCTTGAAGGTAACACAGATTCTGAGCGAAGGCCACTTTCCTTCTCTCTTTTCTCCTGGACTCCCTCCTGAGAGCAGCTACCCGTATTGGCCTTCCTTTGGTATTATCTTGATTTTCTTTCAAGTACATGTTTGGTCTTGGTCTTAAGTTGTTTATGTTGCACCACAATACACCAGAGCTAATCCCTCTGTGGCCGTATCTCATTTCTGAGATTCCCCCTCCTCAACTCCTCGATTCCTCGACTCCTCGGTCCTCCGGTAGTGACCCGGAAATGAATTTCAGCGCGCCATGTTGAAGGACATCTCATTTCTCTAAATGCACATCGAGGACCGAGCATCGAGCATCGAGGAGGCTCTCTGGAGGAGCTCTAACCGAGGATACACTGATGGGTCCTCCACGGTCCTCCACGGCTCCTTCGTGGATGCATTTCCGGGAACAGAGATGTTTCAAAGAGTCGTGACGCACGGCCGGACTGATCTCAGCCAATCACAGCTCTGTATGCATCCCCTGGATATTATTTTATTAACTGCTTTCATCAGACGCGATGTTTCCAGTGAGAACAGCTGTGAGGTCCGTGCAGAAAGCAGAGCAGTGTGTATAATTATATCACTCAGTATAACAGGCCTACTCTCTGTATTTGCTTTAGTTTAGTAGATATCTACAAACAAAGAGTCGATATTTTTCTAAAACCATTTAGTGCTTCACATAATAAAATACACAACGGATGTAGCCTGATTATGCTTTAGGAGCTGTAGGTGCGTGTGTGTAGTGTAGGTGTGTGTGATACAGTGTGTGCGTAGATGCAGCGGACAGACAGGTCTCAGTTGGTTTGGTGTCCTCTGCTTACTTTTAATACTTGTAAATAAAACTTTTGGCCCGTAATTTATTTTCCTCATTGTAGCGACCAGAGAGGAGGGGGGATATATCCAGTCTCCAGAGGTGGGAGTAAGTCCTACATGTGCAAGTCATGAGCAAGTCTCAAGTCTTGACCTACAAGTATCAAGCAAGTCCCAAGTCACTGTGGTGAGAGTCAAGCAAGTCAAGTCAAGTCATTGCTCAGGTCAAGTCAAGTCAAGTCATACGAAATTCTGATGAGTAAGCCCAGTTTCCGCATTTAAATCAGTTAAAAGACAGTGGTTATGAAAATGGATTTAACCCACACTATGATCTTCATTACATACACAGTTAATCATTTGAAAGCTAATTTAGACCGATGACAATCATATTAAATTCATATTAACCCTAGAACTGCAGACAATATAGCTAGGACTCAATATAGCTAGGACTCAGTCAAAAAGTCTGTTCAAAAAGGCAGAATTCCAGGTAAGAAAATCATATATGGCATTTGCCATTACACATATTTAATTTAAATGTCTGTTAACACTAGAACCGCCAACAGCGTCAGCACCTACATAGATATCATTTTCAAATCATTTAATTTGTTCCTCTTCATCATTTCCTTATAAACTAAGTAGGACGATTTAAAACTCAGTTAATTGGGTTAATTTAGAAATTGCTTCAGTTTATCATCGTAACAGATCAAAAAGTTCAGATTCATTTTACAATAAATCAAGGAATGATGCACTTCTACAAACAAAAACAACATAATTAAAACATTTAAACAAACTACTAAAAGTAGATGAACTACATTTTCAACAGTTTACAGTAACTTCTGATAATAACAGGGGAAATAAACGAGGCATCTCTTTTCCTCTCTCTCTCTCTCTCCCTCTCCTGACAGCCCGTCAGTATCAGGGTTAGTCAAAATGAATCCCTTGGCGGTTCTAGTGTTCATTTACCGTTTTGTCTTCTATTGATGTGTGCTGATTCTCTCGCGTCCAGGAAGAAGTTTAAAGATTAAGAGACAAATGAGTCTCTGAAAGGGTTCAAATTGGTTACTTTAATTTAAGCAGCGTGGTAGTGAAACAAACAAAGAGTAGTTAGGGGGCAAAAGCAGATGTTGCCCCGCAGCTGGTCCCAAGGGAAGAGACCCCGCACGTTGATTCTCCCGCCTGTATCTCTCCTTCGCTCCTCCTCTCTGGGGGGCTGTGACGTAGGGGGCCGCACACCTCTGTCTTCATGTCCGAGATCGCGCATAACAGAGGATTTCGACATTTTGTATTCATTGCTCACTTTCACACGCCTTTTCTCCTCCTACTCTCTTTCATTACTTTTTATTTAATGCATTATAACGGCAGTAATCCTTACTCTAGTAATACCGGAAATGATCATTATCTAACGGCTGAGACCGTGGGTGTTTCTCAATGTCGAGTACGCTTGCTTGGTAGCACATGTCTGCCGAGCATCTTGCTTCAGAAGCGAGTCAAGAATACTTCCTGACATTTGGAAAACGAAGGGTGTTTCTCAATCGCGAGTAAAGCTGCTTCAGAGCCACTATTTCAAGCATACTACGTCATCGAGTGACGCCGAAGTACTGTTCCAATCTCCAGCATACTTGGAAATCTACCGAGCCCGGCGTACTCCGTTTGGAGAAATATCGAGGCTGCACATGAGTAGACTCCGCGGTCTTAAAATCCCCACAATGCTTTGCGCACGGACCAATTTCCCCAAATCTGTGGCGGAAGATGTAAGGCGGGGCCTCTCATATGACGCACACCTGCACACTTGCTAGCGTGTTCCACTCTTCGTTTTCCGAATGCCAGGAAGTATTCTTGACTCGCTTCTGAAGCAAGATGCTCGGCAGACATGTGCTACCAAGCAAGCGTATTCGCGATTGAGAAACACCCGAAGAGTGGAACAGGCTAGCAAGTGTGCAGGTGTGCGTCATATGAGAGGCCCCGCCTTACATTTTCCGCCACAGATTTTGGAAATTGGTCCGTGCGCAAAGCATTGTGGGGATTTTAAGACCGCGAAGTCTACTCATGTGCAGCCTCGATATTTCTCCAAACGGAGTACGCCGGGCTCGGTAGATTTCCAAGTATGCTGGAGATTGGAACAGTACTTCGGCGGCACTCGATGACGTAGTATGCTTGAAATAGTGGCTCTGAAGCAGCTTTACTCGCGATTGAGAAACACCCCGTTAGTCCTGTAGCACAGGAAGTCGTCATTGTTGTCAACGTCTTTAGATACAGCTTTTCAAAATAAACTTTACTCTGAACTGTTTTCAGAATAAAACAGTTTTTAAAGCTTACTATGTGTTTACGCTAAATTACATCATTGAATATTGATTTTAATTTCTAACACTTCTCTTTGCAATGCTTAATCGATTTGAAACCAAGTCTAACGTAGCTTAAACTTAACGTTAGCTTTCTAGCTAACACAACACATTCACGCACCTTTCTCCGTGGGTTTTTTTGTAGTGACGAATGAAGTTGGATGTTTTGGTGGTCGTGTCACTGATCTTTATGCTGCAGACCCTTCATACCGCTGTTCTCTTCTTATTAGCGTCATCGACAACATAATCCTTGAATCCAAACTTCACTATTTGTGGTAACGCTAGCCGCTGCCATGTTAACTGACGCTCCTGCCGTCTAGTGGGTTGCCAGGTTTGCGCATGGCGCGATAATCACCCAATCATGTTTTTCAAAAACTAA